>JAMPIV010005957.1:0-279221 GCA_024509875.1 Oreohelix idahoensis
GGAGAGTGTCCCGGGCGTTTTGACCGGGTAGGAAGACAGTGTTTTTGGGAAGTGTGAAATGCCTGTACAGTGCTGAATTTAAAATGTCGACGGATTTTTCGCTGTGGGTACAGCGTAGGATGAAACTGCAGTTTTAATTATTGTGGAAGTGTTTATAACTGCAGTGTACAGTACTTTAGGCCATGAATCATGATAGCTCCTGTGAGAGGATTGTTATTGAGGATTCTTTATAGCGCTGAGTTTAATAAGAGTACTTTAGGCCATGAATCATGATAGCTCCTGTGAGAGGATTGTTATTGAGGATTCTTTATAGCGCTGAGTTTAATAAGAGTACTTTAGGCCATGAATCATGATAGCTCCTGTGAGAGGATTGTTATTGAGGATTCTTTATAGCGCTGAGTTTAATAAGAGTACTTTAGGCCATGAATCATGATAGCTCCTGTGAGAGGATTGTTATTGAGGATTCTTTAGAACGCTGAGTTTAATATGAGTACTCTAGGCCATGTATTATGATATCATTGTAGCTGCCGAGTGCGCAGTTATTATGTGGTACTTTATATCTTGTGTTGTGCTGTGAACGGTATTCTATGTGTATTTCATCAATGTGTTGTGACGTGAATAAACCCATATGAAATGTCACCAGTCGTTTACAACCATCCATGACTCTTGTGTACGTACCTGTGGTGTAAACGACTAAACCAACACACGCACTTAATATTACAAGTGTGACAGGGAACTTAACACGTATTTAGAAATAGCCCCGGAGTGGGCGTGGTCTATTTGTATCGAGAACCTGTGCATCGCTTACCAGTAGACTTCTACAGTGTTTGCCTGTGTGGCGTATATGTAGGTATCAACTGTAGACATTACCAGATCCACAACACAACAGTAACGTTAGCAGATAATCAATAGACACCTTACCGTATCTACCAAACCAATACGTTATCAGTGAAGCCCCATGACGTTTCACAAAAGTTGATGGCCATGACTTTCACGTGCTTTACGGAGGTACAACAGTAATGACCTCCCGGATTTTCCTATTAATTTTACGGGGGTGCAACAGTGGTGGCCAGTATGGTTATGTTTGTGGTGTGAACTGTGTCGCCTTAACTATGTCAACGAGCCTTCCTGTGCTTTGCATCTCCTATACTATTTAAATCTGTTGTTTTTGTTGTCTAATTCTATATAGACATATTTGGATTTAGTATTGATGCTAAGTATTGATGGTTGTATGATATAGGATGACTTCCCTCATATGATGTTATAAAGGTTCTTTGAAAAGGAATTGATGATACAAAGTTTATGAATAATATTTTTGGTATACATACTTAACTGTGTGAAATGGAAGGGTAATTGTCAGAACTTCTTGAAACATAAACTTGCGACATTAATAATTATACTCATATAGATATACAGTTGACTGAGTAATTGAATCACCATGGATTTTGATGATAATCCTGCAGATATAAGGCCTATGTTGGAGAGTGCATTGTTAATAGGTAGAGATGAAAAGGGATTGAGAGGTCCAAGACTTGGAGTATGGATCATGGACGATTTGTTGGTTAATGTGTCAGTATCCCTAAAGTTATTTGCTGAACATAACTTTAAGCTTCTTTGTAATTCAATAATGGCTAAGGATTTGATTGATTTGCTACAGCACCTTCGTGTGTTTTTACAACAGTATATTGAACTTGAACACGGACAGATAATGCAAAATATATTCAAGATAATCCACAACGGTATTCCTGATGAGCAGAAAAAGGAATTAGGAAGTGAGAAACAAATAAAAGTCAACAAACAGAGTGCCCTACGGGAAAGGGACAATTGTTTAAAAGTTACTACTGAAGTGAGTAAACTACACGAAACAGTCTCTAAACTCGCAAATGAGTTAGATAAGTCAAACACGGAACTTACTAAAGTACATGCGGCGTTAGATGAAGCATTGAACAAGAACAAAGAGTTGGAAATTCGGGTGAAAGACAAAGATGACGAAGTTGGTAATCTCAGACAGGAAGTTCAAGAGAAAAAAGAAATGTATGACGTATTAAAGATTGAGAGCAATGTTCGTGAAGAGACTTACATAAATATGCTTCATGAGGTGTTGGAGGATAATGATATTATCAGTTGCCAACTGAAAGGAAAGAAAGATATACATGATAAATTAAAAGTTCTGGATAAGAAATGTGAGAAATTAGGTAATGAAACATGTCAAACTAGAGCAAATAAAGAAAAGGATGAGAAAGACAAATTAGAAGAGTTAACGACTGAGAGAGAGGAGATGATTAAGATTGAGAGATTGTTAACAGAGGAGAGAAGTAAAGTTTTGACATTTGACAAATTAAATAAGAAATTAAGTGAAGAAATTTCACAAAAAAATGTTGAAATTGCAGAAAGTACAAAAAGGGTAGAGGGTCTACTCGATGTTATTTTAAACAGCGGAATATGGTCTTCTGTAAATGTGGACAATGCTAGACAGAAAGTTGTTTACCAACAGGTTAAAAAAGCAGAGATCCAGCCCTATACAATCTTTGCGGATAGAAAGGTTAAATGTGATAGACAAATATCTTTTCGAGGAAAATATAACTTTCGAAGATCTTTTGATTCTTCTTCCAATAACAACGAATCTTGGCGGAAGTGTAATAGAGAGAATGATAAGGTAACAGTCAGTCCTGATAGATTTCAAGCTAAAAGCCCAAAGATTAAACGAGTAACTGATTTTGGAGGTTCTCAGAAGATGATAACAAGGGATAAAGTTATAAGTAGTGGTTCCAAGGATGAAACCCATTATAGGCGTAACGATAAAGATACTTATAGATCTGCAGATGATACTGTAAACAAGCATATTGTCAAAGAAAAGAATGGAAAGAGTTTTTGTAGGAGAGATGTTTCTAAGGTTAGAAAGTACCAAGGAAATTCATATGATAATAATTTTCCTTCTCAGAGAGATAAGAGACAAGTTAATGTATCTCAACAGTTTAATTCTGAGAATTTTGAAAATAATGGTACAGACAAATACAAGAAGAGTTTTCAATCGTGCAATAATTTTTCTGACAGATTTTTTGTGCGGAGTAGAAACGTTAATCATAACAAGTCTAACTGGGATTATAGACATAATAATAGTCTCAAACAAAGAGGAAATGATGATAAATATTTTGATCAAACGACGAATAATAAGAGCAATTATGCTAATTTTGCTCGACATGAGCCTAGAAGCATTGTTATTAAGCAAAGTAGCAATGATAATGATGTCACAAATACTACTGCTTGTTATGTTTCTGATTTTGAAAGAGCAGCACGTTGTTGTGAACTTAAACGAAGAGTCGATGACATCGTGGGGTGACCAGATTACCACACAGACCACAGTGCGGGGTAATTGTTTGTTTAACCTCTCCGTTGTTCGTAGTAAATTTCACCATTCATTAAAATGGAATTTTCATTTGTATTTTTTGAACAGAGGCGACTTCTTGATATGGGTCAGCGCTCCTGTTTACGTTAACGGCTGTTTACGGTAGCGGCAAGAATATAGGTCAACATTGTGCCCGAGCGAGTGTTTTCTCAAGCAGAACATATCAACGTGCTAACCATGATTCGACGTTTTACCCCTAATGTTTATGAGATGTCGGCAAGACCTATGGAGATTTTTTTTTTTTTTTTTGCGGTTGATTCTTTTTTATTTTGTTTGTTTATTAGGACAGAAGATGTTAATGTATTCTATTGCATAGATCATTATAGGTTGTTATATTATGATCATCATCTTTACGCATCATTTGATGTCTATTGTTTTTCTTGATATGTATGACTGTTTTAATTATAAATTAGTTCATTTCGATGCTATTTTTATACTATTGTGTTTTGGATAATAGGTAGTGTGTTATATGGTAGAGACATGTTGTTTACTATTCATGAATGCAATGAGCAGATTTATATTTAACCTTACTGGTTACAAACTTATGCCTATTTTTTATACTCT
Source organism: Oreohelix idahoensis (assembly GCA_024509875.1). Taxonomy (NCBI): domain Eukaryota; kingdom Metazoa; phylum Mollusca; class Gastropoda; order Stylommatophora; family Oreohelicidae; genus Oreohelix; species Oreohelix idahoensis. The sequence goes on from JAMPIV010005957.1 coordinate 3,971, forward strand.
GGTGTAGAACTTGAAGTTTTTTTGGGGGGTATTTGTTTTACAGATGTGTTGGGTAGAATAGTTTTGTATATGATGAGTTTGCCAGCCCTATGCACATACTCATTAGTTGTAATGTTACAATAATTACTTTTAATATATCAGGTGGAGATAGATATAAATTATTAACTGAATAACACTGTAGCTAAGCTGAACGTGATTGTCAGCCGGAAATATTTTAAGGTTTAAATTGAACTGTATAGAGAAAATTAACAGCGGTTGCTGATATTGTTATTTGATTGAGAAATCTAGAGATCTGATTTAAGCACTTGCTTAACATACATTACGTTGTTTTCATGTATTTGCAAACTTGTATGTTGGTAATAGTGTGTTTTTCTATGTGTTTCTCTGTGACGTATTTTTTGAAAAACTTACACGTGTTGTTTAGTGTTTGCTTAGATACAGGAATTGTTATATGTCTCTCATTTTGCTAAAGCTAGTTTTTTGTTAATTTGTTAATTATAGATTTGAATTAATTAAATTAAAATACTATTTTTATGTAACTTAGCATTACGAAATATTTTTGTACTGTATTTTTTGGAAAATATTTTTTTTCCCAGACATTGTAATTTTTTATTTTTGGTTTTGTGTGTGCTTAGCGTTTGACTATGTGCTATGTTTGATTTGTAGAATAATGTTAGTTCTTTAAAGAAAGTTTTTTTTTTTGTTTTTTGGATGTTATGTTGTATTAGCGCTTGATTGTGCGTTGTTCGAACTTGGTTATAGCAATGCTATTACTTTTTTGTGTGGTGGCGATAATTTATTGTTGATTATGTATAACTTGTTTAAATTACTGATTATGTTTTGTTTAGTTATAAACTATTTTTTGTGGTATTAGTATAGGAATACTTTGTTATTTTCTTTTGTGCTTTTTGATCGTGTTTGTATGTATTTTGAAATACGTTGTTGATCTAAATAGTTATTAGTATATATTTTTATCAACGTTCTCTATATTCATACCTTTTGCTTTCTATCTGTCTTTGTTGATTATGCTTCATTCCACTCCTTCTTTTCTGTTGTCTTTTCAATATGGTATCATATTTTGTTTACATTTCGTGCTTTATTTACGTTTCACTTCATTCTCTTTGTATACTTCTTCTTTCGCTTCTTATACTTTCATTCTATGTATTGTTACTTTAATGATATAACTTAATATAGTGTAGCTACTTGTGATATTTGTAATTATTTTACATATAACAAATTGTTTGAATGTAATATTATTGTTTTTTCCTCATATTCTGATTTCATACTTACCTTTATTACGGATCATTTTTTCGTTTGCTTGATCTTGTCTTTTCTTGTACTATCGGTTGTTTCCTATTTAGTTGTGCTGTATTCACTTAACTTGGTTTTGTAATGCATTATTTTTGGTATGCTTAATTGATTACATTGGATACTTCATTTTTACATTTCACTTAATGCTTATATTTTGTAGATGTCTTATTTTAACTTAACTTAAAGTAATTCTTAGACGCATATGTTAGAGATTCATTGTCCTCTTAATCTTTTTTTTTTGGTTTTGGGGAATGTATTTGTCAAAAAATTGATAGAATCAATTTTTTTCTCTGGGGGTGAGGTAAGATGTAACGAACAGTTTTAGTGTAAGGGGAAGTAAACTGGAGTATGTCAGTAGTTGAAATAGATTTTGAGTTATAGCACTTAGTTGCTTGTTAGCTATCGAATTATTTAGAGAGTATCTCGTGATAGTTTCGAGAGACAGATTACAGACAGCGTGAAAAGCGCTGATATATTTATTCTGTAATGTTTTGAACGGAGTGAGAATAGCTCGCGGCTAGCCCGCAGATGATTGGTTGACTGAGTTGTGTTGACCGTGAAAAAGTCTCGTGTCTGCTTTTGAGCGGGACGAGTGTGTTATCTAGGGAGAGTGTTCCGGGCGTTTTGACCGGGTAGGAAGACAGTGTTTTTGGGAAGTGTGAAATGCCTGTACAGTGCTGAATTTAAAATGTCGACGGATTTTTCGCTGTGGGTACAGCGTAGGATGAAACTGCAGTTTTAATTATTGTGGAAGTGTTTATAACTGCAGTGTACAGTACTTTAGGCCATGAATCATGATAGCTCCTGTGAGAGGATTGTTATTGAGGATTCTTTATAGCGCTGAGTTTAATAAGAGTACTTTAGGCCATGAATCATGATAGCTCCTGTGAGAGGATTGTTATTGAGGATTCTTTATAGCGCTGAGTTTAATAAGAGTACTTTAGGCCATGAATCATGATAGCTCCTGTGAGAGGATTGTTATTGAGGATTCTTTATAGCGCTGAGTTTAATAAGAGTACTTTAGGCCATGAATCATGATAGCTCCTGTGAGAGGATTGTTATTGAGGATTCTTTAGAACGCTGAGTTTAATATGAGTACTCTAGGCCATGTATTATGATATCATTGTAGCTGCCGAGTGCGCAGTTATTATGTGGTACTTTATATCTTGTGTTGTGCTGTGAACGGTATTCTATGTGTATTTCATCAATGTGTTGTGACGTGAATAAACCCATATGAAATGTCACCAGTCGTTTACAACCATCCATGACTCTTGTGTACGTACCTGTGGTGTAAACGACTAAACCAACACACGCACTTAATATTACAAGTGTGACAGGGAACTTAACACGTATTTAGAAATAGCCCCGGAGTGGGCGTGGTCTATTTGTATCGAGAACCTGTGCATCGCTTACCAGTAGACTTCTACAGTGTTTGCCTGTGTGGCGTATATGTAGGTATCAACTGTAGACATTACCAGATCCACAACACAACAGTAACGTTAGCAGATAATCAATAGACACCTTACCGTATCTACCAAACCAATACGTTATCAGTGAAGCCCCATGACGTTTCACAAAAGTTGATGGCCATGACTTTCACGTGCTTTACGGAGGTACAACAGTAATGACCTCCCGGATTTTCCTATTAATTTTACGGAGGTGCAACAATCAGGCTGTGCTTTAAAATACAATTTCTGGGCAGCCTGGACAACAAAACAGATCGAAACTGTGTCAGTCATCGTCTCTGTGTATTTCATTGAACAAATTGTGGTAAGATTGACATTTATTAATCTGTATTTTATATAAAAATTGAATGTGAAATAATAATATATGGCTGGACATGAATGGGTCTATAGCGAACATGAGGCAAAGCCTAAAGATTGATCCACCAGACTGTCAGAGAAATGTAAAACTACAAGAATATGTATGACTGTCATAAAGGAGCATAACACCTATCCTATTATATGGAAAAGATTACAGCTGGAATTGCAGTGGCGTTGTAACTATTAGGGGAGAGGAATACTGGTGTACATTGTCACATCAAAAGAAAATGGTGGCATAGGTTTGTATAAGGATATGACCCTTTTTGTTTGTTTGTAATGTACATGTGCTTAACTGTGGACTATTAGTGTATGCTAGATATTAAGAAGGATGCATACCTTCACATTTCAGAGGTCCTGGGTACTGACGTTAATGTGGTACCAAACGCTTGAAAACTGATTGATTCAGGACTCTGCCTGTTTACTGCGAGCCCATGCTAGTGGCCATTGCCTATCAAACAGGGAACAGATTGTCAAGCGAGCAGAGGAACGGTTCAACCTATATTCTACTGCCAAGATAAGTTCTCGTTCGGCACCTGAGAGCTCAACTACAGAATTAAAGAAGAAATATAAAAAGTGACAGTGAATAAACTGGGACAAATATTTAATAGTTCCACAAGTGACAACTAGAAACAAACATTACTAAAAGGGTATGATTTCAAACAACAACCTAGTGGTACTACCAGTATTACCTTAAAGTAGGAGAACACTACAGACGTATATTAGAAAATATTTTATGTATGAACAGATGATCTATTGTGCTATTTGACTGATGTAAATGATTATTTGATTTCACTTTTAAATTGTCAGTCCTGATTCCAATTAATTTAGAATCAGGATAATAAAATTGTAAAAATCATATTTACACAAATTTCAACCTCAGTCTTAAATAGGATAGCCTTTTAAAGTGTCGTTTGTATGTTATTGTGGTAGTACTGTGTGCTGTTGTGAATAATAAACTATTTGTTTGTATGTTTGTTGATTTTTGTACATTACACTCTACATTCATAACCCTAGACACGAAGTCATTTAATATAATAATATAAATACATTTTGAATGAGATAAAAAAAAAAGGTGGTAGCGGAAAGGTACCCTGAAAAGTTCACAATACTATTGGGTATATTCAGGGACCTTCATAGCTAATCTCATTAAATACAAATATAATAATACCTACAACAATTCATAACATCAAATCCACCACACCCTGTTTGACACCATTTGTGACGGGAAAGGGTTCAGAAGGTTTTCCATCATTCAATACGCGAGCCATCATACCTTCATGAAACTGGCGGACAATTGAGATGAACTTATCGGGACAGCCGAATTTCGCCATAATTTTCCATAGTCCGTCCCTATTGACAGTGTCAAAGGCCTTGGTCAAGTCAATAAATGCTGTATATAGGTCACTGTGCTGTATCTGGCATTTCTCCTGAAGTTGGCGAGCAGCAAATATCATATCGACGGTCCCGCGGCCTGCTCGGAAACCACACTGACTCTCTGGAAGTAGGTCCTGCGATTCGAGATGAACAGTCAAGCGATTGAGCAGGACTCGAGCCAGGATTTTGCCCGCAATAGATAATAGGGAGATTCCCCTATGGTTGTCACATGATTGATGATTTCCCTTTCGCTTGTATATGTGAACGATGGTGACATCTTTTAATTCCTGTGGTATCTATTCTTCATCCCATACTGAGTGGAAGAGGTCTGTTAGTCTCTGCAGCAGCATGCTGCCTCCAGCTTTATAAATCTCAGCAGGAATAGCATTTGATCCAGGGGCTTTGCCGCTGGACAGTAGACTGGCTGCTTTCTTAACCTCTTCAATGCTGGGTGGAAGGTCAAGTCTGACATTGACTGTAACTTGCGGTATACTTGCAATGGCCTGGTCGTTGACGGTTGATGGATAATTTAAGATGGCGTTGAAGTGTTGTGCCCAGCGTTCCAAAATCTGCGTTTTATCGGTGAGCAAGCCATGCCATCAGCATTTAGGACCGGTGATGATTGATTCGATTGAGGGCCATAAATTGCTTTCAGGGCATCATAAAAGCGCTTTGAGTCATTTCTGTCTGCATACCTCTGTATCTCGTCTGCTTTATTGCTGAGCCATGCATCATGCATCTTCCTGAGCTTATTCTGGACAACTCTGCGTATATTGGTAAAGGCTGCCTTTTTGGATGTTCAGGAAGGGTTGCTTTGATAGTCTCTGTGCAAGCGATATTTTTCAGCCAGCAGTGTTTTGATATTTTCATCATTATCATCAAACCAGTCAGGGTTCTTGCGTGTTGTATATCCCAAGCTCTCAGAGGCTACAGAGTACACAATGTGCTTTAAAGTGGCCCATTTTTCCTCTATAGTGGTTTGACCGAGCTCAACGTCCCTCAGACGGCTGTCCAAGTCCCTTGAGAAGCTCTCTGCGGATGCTTCGCTTTTAAGTTTTGTGACGTTGAGCCTCTTCATGGGTTTCTGACACTGGTGTCTTCGCTTGGGCTGTATGTTAAGGTTGAGTTTTGATACAATCAGCCTGTGGTCAGTCCAGCATTCGGCACCACACATGGCCTTGGTCACTCTCACGTCACGTCTGTCGCTCCTTCTCGTGATGACATAATCAATGAGATGCCACTGTTTGGATCGGGGGTGCATCCATGTTGTTTTATTTCGAGTGGGCAGGCGAAACATGGTGTTCGTGATGGACAAATCATGTGTGGCACACAGGCTGAGTAATAGGAGCCCATTACTTTTACATTTGCCTATGCAATGTTTTCCAAGTATTCCTTCCCAGGTGTTGTGGTGAGTGCCTACTCTGGCATTGAAGTCGCCGAGAATAATAAGTTTCTCAGATTTAGGAACTGATGAGATGATTGAGTTAAGTTCGTCATAGAACTTTTCATTTGTTTCCTCGGGGTTTGTCATTGTTGGGGCATATGAACTGATCAGTGTGGCACTTCTGCTGCTTCCTAGTGGGACATGAAGGGTCATTAGGCGATCATTAATGCCCTTAGGAGATTTGACAAGTTTTCGTACGATATGAGATTTAATGGCGAATCCAACACCAGCCTCACGCCGTTCCTTGCTGTCCCGGCCACTCCAATAAAAGGTGTAGCCACCTCCAATTTCAGTAATCTGACCTTCTTCTGGTAGTCGCGTCTCACTTAGGGCTGCTATATCGACATTATAGCGCGCCAGTTCTTTGGCCACAAGTGCAGTCCATCTTTCAGGTCTGCCGGCCAGGGTATTGTCGAGTAGTGTTCGCAAGTTCCACGTGCCGAAGGTAAGCACCTTCATTTTTTTCTTACTTTTTGTTCAAACGCATGATTGGGATACCCTCCAGCCGCGTCAAGCTGGTCAGAGTAGGTTGAAGCAGGCTATGTTCAGGGCACCTTTTCTAGCCCCTTCCTCATGCCATGGAGGTGAGCAGAGTGATCCTAAAGAGGGCTGCTCAGTCGCTCAGGAGGCTGCCGGATCTCGCCGCTGCTTAAAAGTTCCAGCGAGAAACGACCCTATGGCCTGAGCCGCCTGTGTGCAGGATTGTGGCTGCAGCTTGAGTGTATCCACACTTTCTGGTTCGCCACTCCCCCATCGCCACAGGTCTTTGAGTGTAGTGTCTGTATGTATCTGTCTGAGGCTGTGGCTTGCGCTGTAATTGGATTAAAGTGGGGAAGAGTTGCGCTAATCGTCATCCTCACTCTCTCGTCCGGAGTTATCTGTTCCAGTGGCAAGATATTATCGAGACGACTGGAGACAACACAGGATGCAGTGGATGACCAGGGCGTTCTACGTGCCTCGCCGTGCTCCTTACGCTCCACAGCGCGTTGCTGGTAATCGCCGTCATGCCCGTTGAACCAATAGATGGTTTCTTCCGCGCAGTCTATCGAATCCAGTCTTCGCATGCATGGGTAGGCAGACCCTAACTCACCGAAGGTTTATAACCAGTCGGCTACCCTCACCTAGTTTAGCCGGCCTGTCAAAGCCGTTGCCCGGGGGGTGGCCGCTGTCGCATGCTGACAGCTACGAGGAGCCACAGGTGAGAGCTGGTTGCCAGGTTTGGACCAAAGGTGGCCGAGCTGCCCTGAAAAGGGCATGACAGCTCCTTCACCAGAGGTACTACCAATACCTGACATCCCAAACCCACCAATACATTCTGCTCTTACGTGCAAATGTCTTGAAATATTACGTGTTGCGTGAAACCAGTAATTTAAATCGATAGTAGGCTGAACATGGCCTTGTCTTTGAAATTCAGTGTTGTGTGAACACGTCAACATACATGAGCGAAACTCTCAGGAATATAAGTAGATATTTCTTGACTGGCAACCCTGGATTGTAAAATGGCTGAATACTTTTGGCACGGCTGGCTAGATTCTTCTGGCGGGTACAATTTCCCTCAAATAGCCTCCAGTAAGACACATGCTGGTTGACGCATGCTGTCACATTAATGAATCCTCAAAGATGCTTACTATCTTCTTACACCATAATTGACACATCCATTCCTGAGTAAACCAATCAACACCGAAATTTAGTTCCAAACTGAAAACTGTATTAGGAGAATGCCATGAAACACAAACGTTATATGAAACACAAATATCCAAGGTAATAATTCGTACTTCTTCCTTCGGAATTAAACAACAAGATTCAGCCATAATTTCTAGCCATCTTCTCCGCTCTACACGCAACCTTCAAGTTTACCTTCCAGTCAAAAACTGACCACTTCTTACCTTGAACTATTCTCCCGTGTTTTGACCCACAATCCGCACGAGGCAAACTCACGTACAAACCAGACTGACCACTTTTTATTCGCACTTAACATATACACAGGCCTACGCAATTTACCGTTCATGCAAACAACCGCTCTTACTTTATTATTTGCCCACACACACACACCTTGACAATAATCATCATCATCAACGTAATCATCATCATCTTTAATGAAGTACGTGCTCCGCAGTCTGGGGTGCCTGTCCACATGTACACATTGCTGAATTGCCAATCTTTGATTTTGTATACATGTGGCTGCGGAGTCGGTGTGTCCTGTTCTGTGGCGCAGAATGACAATTTGTTCTGATCTGTTCATAGCTTGGTAGTCATCTTGTGTTGGTGGCTTTCTGATTGATTTGATCATCTTTTTCTTCTGATGGTACGTAACTGGTACATCCGGTTGCTCGTCTGCTGCACCTGCTTTAGCCAGCCGGCCCGCTCTCTCGTTTCCTGGTATTCCACAATTAGACGGTATCTACTGCATGGTGACCCTGCACTGGTTGCACAGTTCAGAAAGTAGGGCTTGTATACCTGGCAATTTTCTGGACTGAAGTGCTTGGAGTACTGATGTTGCATTTGTCATGAATACTACAGGCTATGGACTGAGATCGGTGTTCAACAGTTTCTCAGTTACCACCTTGATTGCTTGGATTTCTGCATCATAGTTTTTACAGAATTTCCCCGTTGGTACTCTGACCGTATCCCTAGTGTTGTTTGGGTAGTCTATGTACACTCCTGCTCCTCCATTCTTTACTGCATTCTGTGCTGACCCATCCGTGTATACTCGGACCCTTAGGTCCTGTGGGTATTCATTATCCAGGAAACCGAGAGTGACTGTCCTACGTTGCACGCTGTTCTGTTCATCCCTGTCGAATATTCCTTTTACTATTGTGTGGATGTGTACTGGTAGTCCAGGCTCCTCTCTCCAAGGTGTTTGTTCTGGCACAGACTTTAGGTGGGTTTCAACTTTTGTTTACGAAATCGTTTGGCCTGGTGGATAAAGCTTCTTCTTTTCAATCGCCCCATTGCTAGGTTTTGGAATCTGTCCTTCATTGGATGGCTCGGCATTCACGGGAACTTTTCTGCCTGTGTTAGCACTTTCGTGTCTCTGAGTTCTCTCAGTGCTTGTATCCTCCCCATTTTCTACATCTCCACTGTAGGTGTTGATTTCATTGTCCCCATGATGAGCCAAAGCGCATGTTTTGCACCTTATCTACAAGTAGCTCTTGTAATGTGGTGTTTGAAGCTGGATACGATGCAGCTGACTCATATTCCAGGTGTGGTCGTATGTCTTGCTGGTAAACTTTACTAAGTATTTTCCCGCTAGCTCCCCATGTGGTTCCACTTAGTTTTCTCAGGATGGCTAACTTCCTCCTGACTTTTGTTGCTGCCTTGTTGATGTGCTGCTTCCATGTCAGTCTATCATCGAACGTAACTCCGAGATAGGTGGGTTGTTTATCTTCTCTCAGGAGCTCTTCATTTATCTTGATGACATCAGCATTTTGTTTGTGAGAGAGGGGGAAGAGCATAGTGCTGCACTTGTCTGTGTTGATGCTGACACACCATCTATTTGCCCATGAGATTAAGTCATCTATAGTTCTTTGGAGCAATTTAGTAGCTTTTGTTGCATGCTCATCTGTGCATCATATTACTAGGTCATCAGCTTATATTGCCCCTTTCATTCCATGTGGTAGTTCAGCAACTATGTCGTTGATGTAGACTAGGAAAAGTGTTGGGGACAGAACCCCTCCTTGATGGATGCCATGACGCAGTAGAATTTTCTTACTCTTGAGGCCATCTAGTTGTACTCTGTATCTTCTGTTATGCAAGTATGCTTTCACCCATTTGTACATCTGATAAGGGTGGATTTGAGCTGAAATGATAACTTGCCACCCCTATCGACACCTGGTATTAAAGTGCAAGATGTAGGTGTCTTCTCTGATTTAGAATGTTGCTGTGTGTGTTGCAGTAGAACAGTTCACAGGGTACACCACAGGCAACATGACGTGTAGAGTCATAGAACTGGTAACTTCGCTTTAGTTTTATACCATTTATTGCACGCCACAAAACAGTCATGATATTTATGTCATCATCAGCACAGTATAACGAATGCAGCATTCAAAATCATCTTAACTGATAGTCATGTAGGATTCAATACTCCATAGTTGTATGGTAAACAGATATCATAAAGTTCTGGTTCGTGAAGCTTTATAAATAATATATATAACTTCTGCAACAGTGTCAGCTGCAGATCTTCAATGATCATAGACAATAATAATTATTCCCTTCCTGATGCTAGCAGATCAGATGTATACAATAAGTCCGTTTACTGTCTGCACGTGAATAGCATACATGGATTACAGGTCAGCTCGACCTTTATAACCTTCCTAAGTCTAACCATCTGACTTGGACGTGATCTCTGATATAACGAATCCTGGAACACAGACAATAGTCTGGTTGGTCTAGAGCGACCCATATATATATATAACTAGTTCAGGTATAAAGATACCGGTGACTTAATCCTAGTCAAAGTACCTCTCCATTTTGAATCACACAGGCGAGCAAAAAGGCGACAAAATGACGAACCTCTAGATGATAGCATAAAGTTCGATACAAGAGGAATTACCTTATTTCGGAAAATCAACCATGAACATATGCCTCCAGGCAGGCTTGAATAATACTGGGAAATAGTCTAGTTAGCTAACTAACTCACAAAGACAATGTATTTCCCTCAGAAAATCACAAGACGCAGGTCGCGTCTGCTCGCTACTTAGACCATTTCTAAACTGCCCGAGCTGGGCGGAACAACAAACGAAAACCAAGTCGAGACATGCGCAGGGCGACAATCTCTGAGTCGCCGTTCACAATAAGACGATACTAAGAACATTCGAGATAAAAGTCTTATACAGTCGCGCCTTTTATGGTCATGAACAGAAGCGTTAAGAAAGGTTTCAGGCATCTACAACAGTTGACTGATACTACCAAATAAGGAGATATGGTCACGCTTCGTTCAAGAAATTATAGACCGAACGTGTCTCTATACAAGAGAAGGCAAACTCCTAAAAAAATTGTAGTCTCGATAACTCGGATTATGTCCCTTTGACTGTAAAAAACATAATACACACTTCAGTCAAAAAATGATCATACATACGAAAAATGATCATACAAAGGCTTTGAAAAAAGTAATTATTTGTGCGTAACATTACCGCACCCCCCCGGGAAAAAAAAAATGAAACATTTTTTTTTTAAATCCTGGAGCCGGAAAAAAAAATCTAGGCTCCTAACGCACGTATGATGCGCGGATATATACCTAACAAATTAGCTCAACGCATGGAGCGACACTGAGATCATATCTCAGATCCTTAGAGAAAAAATTTATCTAAGTATACGCTTATATATTCCAGGAAGGTGCCACCAATACACGCCACAATGATGGCAACATCATAATGAAAGTCAAATTATTCTCATACCAATATATGAAATTAAATATATTATTATGATATCATACAATGTGTTGCAAATAGCGGTGTAATTTACTAATATACCGCACTATTTTATTACATTATATAAAGCAACAGTAATTAATAAGTAATACATGTGTTGATCTTCGTTGACATAAAACATTCAATAGAAGAAGATGTGGACATCATCCGCTCCCAATCTAGGACAGGACTTGATATACTCAAAGTTCCACAATGGACACAATCTCGCATCTTCAATGATGTGCTGCGAAAATATCAATAACACAAATCTTAAAGACAACTGGTAAATCTCTTAATACAATTATGCAAATATATTGTTTAAATGTGGCCGAGTGATCTTTTGGCCCGTATATCACTAACTAAGCCTTCTTAGATAATTACATGGTACAATGTTATAAATTCCCCTAAAAAAAGTGAGAAAAAAAAATCTACTAACATGTCATTATAACATTGGACTGTATATCAGGAAATATATATATATATATGACAGAAGAATCATGTGGAATCGTGTGGGCATCTGGAACGAATGTCTGCCATTACATTATCCGAACCACGGATAGCTCGAACCGAGAAATGAAATGGTTGAAGAGCTATGGCATAACGAGTGGACCTCGAGCTCTTCAAGTTTTTGCTCTGAATAGCAGTAAGCGCTTTCTGGTCGGTTTCCACAATGAAATGTGCGCCTAGAAGAAATCTTTGTAACTTCAGAATAGACCATACCATAGCCAATAACTCACGGTCTAAAACCGAGTAATTCTTTTCTGCAGCATTTAATTTCCTAGAGATATACATCACCGGATGCAGAGTATCAGAATACTCCTGCATTAGTGCTGCCCCAATCCCAGTTGACGAGGCGTCACTTCGAAGAACAAAAGTCTTCTCAATAGTAGGTAACCTAAGAATAGGTGGAGATGAAAATAGGGCTTTAACCTGGTCCAATGAGAATTGACATTCTTTAGACCAGCGGATCAGATTAGGTGACCCTTTCTTCAATAAAGTAGAAAGCGGTGCCATAATGGAGGACAAATTCGGAATGAATCGTCCGTAGAATTGGATCAAACCTAATAGACTCCTTACTTGTTTCTTCGTCTTAGGGACCGAAATGTTAAGTATTTTTGAAACATTGTGGTCCTCTGTCTTTAAAAGACCACGACCAACACGATGACCTAGGAAAGAAATCTCACTAAATCCTATAAAGGCTTTAGAGGGTTTTGCAGTCAAGTTATACTCGCGAAGAGTGGACAGTAATTCGTATAAACCCAAATAGTGATCTTCCCAGGAATCACTGAATAGACAGATATCATCTAGGTATGCTATGACATCTGTACGATATGCGAGAATTCGCCGCATCATGCGTACGAATGTAGCAGGGGCGTTCATAAGACCGAAAGGCATGAAATTCCATTGGAATAAACCCCTAGGTGTAGAAAAAGCTGTAAAATGTTTGGCACGTTCGGTTAGAGGAACTTGCCAATAACCTTTAGACAAATCTAGTTTGGTAAAGAATCTAGAATTAGAAAGTTTATTGAGTAGCTCTTCTAATGAAGGCATAGGTTCAGCGTCGAACTTCGTAACTTGGTTCAATTTGCGATAATCTACGCAAATGCGAATGTTATTATCCTTCTTTCGAACAATAACCATAGACGAAGAGTATGCTGAAGTGGATGGTTCAATGATTTCCAAACGTATCATTTCATCCAATTCTTTTTCGACTTGAGACTGGAAATGGATAGGTATTGGATAGGGTCTGACTCTGATAGGATTATGATCAGTTAGCACAATGTCATGTTCAATGACATGTGTGTGTCCCGGGATGTCTGTAAGAACATCCTGAAATGTTTGCAACATCGAAGAAACTTGTCGATGTTCCTCAGCGGAAAGATTTGGAGAAACGGTCACGTTTTTCCAAGATTCCGTAGAATAAAGTGGGACCATAGAAAGAGGAAGATTGACATCAGAAAAAGTAGTTCCCTCATCCTGTATAACTGACAGCGATGAGTACTGACCATGAGGTACTTGAGAATTGTCCGTTGCCTGGAAAATAGGCTGCAAATAGTCAGGTTTTTCATAAAAATCCGTGAGCATATTTATGTGGAAAGTTTTATGCTTTCCATCAATATCGACAACATAGTCGACATCAGAAATTTTGGAGACTATTGCATATGGACCTTTCCATGAAATTAGAAGTCTGTTCTCCCTTGAAGGAAGTAGAACGAGAGCTTTGTCACCTGGACAAAGTTGTCGTAGACATCTATTCTTATTTGCAAACTGCCTTGCCTTTTCTTTAGCAAATTCGGAAGACGAAGTTGCTAGTTTGCATGCCTCGATGATCTTTTGCCTAAGAGCAATGACGTACTCATAAGAAGATTGAGTTTCATCGCTAATATTATCGGCAGTGATTAGATCGTGAAGTAAAGACATAGGGCCGCGCGGTTGCGCGCCAAAGACAAGTTCAAAAGGGGAAAACCCCGTATGTTCATTGGGGACCTCTCTATACGCAAAGAGAGCCGCGGGTAAGACCCTGTCCCAATCCTGAGGATGATCCTCAGTTTTTTTACCAAGTAAAGTTTTCAGAGTCCTATTTAAACGTTCGACCAACCCATTAGACATTGGGTGATAGATACTGCTGAGAGACCTTTTAATGTGTAGCATAGACATTACCTGTGACATAGTGTCTGATATAAGTTGAGTGCCATGGTCTGATAATATTTCTCCGGGAAAACCCAAGCGAGAAAATATCAGCCAAAGAGCGTCTGCGATGTCAGCAGTTGAGATGCTCTTGAGAGGTATTGCCTCTGGCCAACGTGTGCACATATCGACACATGTAAGGATAAATTGATGTCCTCTAGCCGACTTAATTCTAAAAGGACCGATAATATCTATTGCCATTTTTTGAAAAGGGCGAATAGGAATGTCAGCAGCCTGGATAGGCGCAGCATGTCGTGGTCCTTTAGATTTGACCTCCTGACATACTTTGCAAGAGCGACAGTACATTCGTATGTCCTTGCTCACAAATGGCCAAAAGAAAGCCGCAAGAACTCTCGACTTTGTACGGGAAAAACCCATATGTCCAGCACATTGCGAGTCATGAGCATGTTGCAATATTTGCAATCTCATGCTCTTGGGCACAAGAATTTGTGAATGAGTGGACGTAGTCGAGTCTTGTACCATACGTACAAGTACGCCGTTCTTCATAGAAATCCAAGATTTTCTATTAGTATTTTGATTAGGATCACCTTTTTTTGCTAGAATGAAGAATTTTTGTAAAGAAGGATCTTCTTCTTGCAATTTGATAAATGAGTCACGTGTAATAGTCAAGTGACTATCTTGGTCATTTACTTCATCATTATTAGTTAATGAAGTTTGAGGTGGATCCAGAGCATGTGCTCTTGTGACCACCGCATTGGTAGCTTCAATGTTTTGCTCTTCCCAAACAGCAATCTGCTGTGGGGTACATTCCCTAACTCCGTGAATACGACCAATAATAAGGTCCGCAATAGGGTTTGGAAGTAGACACGCGTGGACCTCTCCCGTGAAGAAAGGAGTAGCAATGTGTATTATAGAAGTAGGATACTTTTCCAACGTGCCACCAAATGTGACACATTTGATGACCTTTCCTGTAGCACAGGATGGATCTACAAGAGATTGCCTAACCCCGACAGTAGTACATCCAGAGTCAAACAACACTGAGACTGGATTACTATTTACAAGCCCCTTATGTAATATAAGAGAACCTCTCCCATCATGAGCAACATTAGCAGGAAGAGCGGGCAAAGGATGACCACAGCTTAAAGTACTAACGGTCTTTGGGTCAAATAAAGTACTGCATTGGATACATTTATTTGCTCTACCAAAATCAAAAGATGAGCATCCGATAGCATTATGGTCTTTATTATCATTAACCTGTTTATCTACTCCCTGAGATTCTTGTTGAACAGAGTTTGTCTGTTGATATTTTTTTCTCTTATGTTGCGATCTACCGCGACCATTATTGCCTCTGCAATTATCATTAAAGTCCCTACTGTAATTTTTATCCTGGTTTGAGTTCCAGTTTCCATAACTGTCATTACCATCTCTATACTGTTGAGAACCTCTATTATCCTGGTATTGAGGTCTCTGAGAAAAATATTTTCCTCTATACCGATTACCTTTGTGAAAATTTCTAAAGTTAACCGGAGTAGAATAACGTGTAGTATTAGGATGTCTCCAGTTCTGGGAAGAAGAATCACCCTGGAATTGATTACTATGATTCTGGGCATAATTACGGTTACTCTTTTTATTGAAATTTTGCTGGCTACCCTGAAATTTACGCATAAAATTTGGGCCATAAGGTGCTGCCGAAGCAACTGGCATACCTTCTTTTACTTTAGAGTTGCTAATGGTTATGTGGGGATGAGTTGTGCTTTATTTTTGTTTCTTGTATATTTTTTTTCCTTTTCTTTTCTCTCTTTCTTTCTGTTTTTAGTTTCGATTTCGATTGTTTGTATTTGTAGGTCTCCCCTTTTCTATTATTCAGTTCTTTGAGTATATTTTTGTGTATACACTGTAGCGTCATTTGTTTGTCATATCTTCGCATTTTGTCATCACATTTCTTTTTAGTTTCGCTGTTTATTTATTTGACTTATGCGAATGTTTTCATATTGTTTGATCTTTGTTATTGTTTACATTGACTCTGATCTTTGTTGTTGTTTACATTGACTTTGATCTTTGTTGTTGTTTACATTTGACTTTGATCTTTGTTATTGTTTACATTGTTGGTGACCTTTGTTATTGTTTACATTGTCTTGTTATTGTTTGCATAGTTCTTGCATAGTTAGCTTTCACTATTGTTACATATATGCTCATGCACTATTGGTCTATAGTGCACTTATCATAACTAACTGGTGGTTTTTTGCTTATGCACTATTGTAGTGCAGTTATGATAAATAACTGATGGTTATGCACTGATTTGTGTAGTGCACTGATAATTAAGAGGTGACTTGTGATATTATTATACATTTGATAATATAAGTTGGTGTCAAGTCTTGTTGCCCACAGAGATTGGAGTAAACATATTGATTATACAAGCACTTTATTAAGTCTTGTTGCTATTAAGATTGAAATAAGATAATTAATTATTTCAGGTTCTGTACTCACATTTTAGACATCATGTCTACATTTGAGTACTTTATTGAGCAGGGTAAATCCCTTGGGAAGACAGGTGATAAATTAGAAGAATTTGCGACTGTTCAATATGCCAAGGCATTGAAGTCGGAAGAAAAGAAAATGAAAGAACAAATTGAACAAAAGAGAATAGATGCTGAAAATTTAAAACTGCAGATGCAGGTAGATGAGAAAAGATTACAAATGGAAATGGAAAAACAAAAAAGAGAAGCTGAAAATAAGAGACTTGAAAAAGAAGCTGAAAATAAGAGACTTGAAATAGAGGCTGAAAATAAAAGATTAGAAAGAAAGTTACAGGTTGAGGCTGAAGAAAGAAAGTTACAGGCTGAGGCTGAAGAAAGAAGGTTACAAAGAGAAGCTGATGAGAGAAAAGCAAAAATGGAGCATGAAGAAAAACTCTTAGCTTTGGAGTTAGAGAAGTTGAAGTTATCTAGTAATGCTAATGATGCTAATAAGATATCATCTGCTAATAAGTCTAATGCTGTTGATTTCAAGCTTAATTTACCAGCATTCAATGCTTCAATTGATGATATAACATTTTATCTAGATAGACTTGAAAGTGCATGTAAGGTGCATAATATAGATAAAACATTATATGTTTATCATCTGTCCAAGATACTTAGAGGTGATGCTTTGACTTTGTTGGGTATGGTAGATGTGCCTGACAAGAACAACTATGAGGTTGTCAGGGCGGCATTGTTAAAGAAGTACCAACTTAACGAGGACGGATATCGTCTTAAATTTAAAATTATGTTACCAGAAACTGGAGTTGAATTCTCTGAATTCATCTCAGGCATCCGTCTTACTTTTTTACGATGGGTTGAGTTGTCTAAAACAGAGAGTACATTTGAAGCTCTTATGGACTTACTACTTAGAGACAAGGTTATGTCTTCTGTTAATGAAGCTTTTCTTTCTTTTCTTCATGAGCGTAAGCCTAAAAACATAAAAGAAATGGAAGAATACTGTAGCCAGTATGTCACTGCGCATCCCCACATTGGCCACCAAAAATGATAAGGGTGGATTTGAGCTGAAATGATAACTTGCCACCCCTATCGACACCTGGTATTAAAGTGCAAGATGTAGGTGTCTTCTCTGATTTAGAATGTTGCTGTGTGTGTTGCAGTAGAACAGTTCACAGGGTACACCACAGGCAACATGACGTGTAGAGTCATAGAACTGGTAACTTCGCTTTAGTTTTATACCATTTATTGCACGCCACAAAACAGTCATGATATTTATGTCATCATCAGCACAGTATAACGAATGCAGCATTCAAAATCATCTTAACTGATAGTCATGTAGGATTCAATACTCCATAGTTGTATGGTAAACAGATATCATAAAGTTCTGGTTCGTGAAGCTTTATAAATAATATATATAACTTCTGCAACAGTGTCAGCTGCAGATCTTCAATGATCATAGACAATAATAATTATTCCCTTCCTGATGCTAGCAGATCAGATGTATACAATAAGTCCGTTTACTGTCTGCATGTGAATAGCATACATGGATTACAGGTCAGCTCGACCTTTATAACCTTCCTAAGTCTAACCATCTGACTTGGACGTGATCTCTGATATAACGAATCCTGGAACACAGACAATAGTCTGGTTGGTCTAGAGCGACCCATATATATATATATAACTAGTTCAGGTATAAAGATACCGGTGACTTAATCCTAGTCAAAGTACCTCTCCATTTTGAATCACACAGGCGAGCAAAAAGGCGACAAAATGACGAACCTCTAGATGATAGCATAAAGTTCGATACAAGAGGAATTACCTTATTTCGGAAAATCAACCATGAACATATGCCTCCAGGCAGGCTTGAATAATACTGGGAAATAGTCTAGTTAGCTAACTAACTCACAAAGACAATGTATTTCCCTCAGAAAATCACAAGACGCAGGTCGCGTCTGCTCGCTACTTAGACCATTTCTAAACTGCCCGAGCTGGGCGGAACAACAAACGAAAACCAAGTCGAGACATGCGCAGAGCGACAATCTCTGAGTCGCCGTTCACAATAAGACGATACTAAGAACATTCGAGATAAAAGTCTTATACAGTCGCGCCTTTTATGGTCATGAACAGAAGCGTTAAGAAAGGTTTCAGGCATCTACAACAGTTGACTGATACTACCAAATAAGGAGATATGGTCACGCTTCGTTCAAGAAATTATAGACCGAACGTGTCTCTATACAAGAGAAGGCAAACTCCTAAAAAAATTGTAGTCTCGATAACTCGGATTATGTCCCTTTGACTGTAAAAAACATAATACACACTTCAGTCAAAAAATGATCATACATACGAAAAATGATCATACAAAGGCTTTGAAAAAAGTAATTATTTGTGCGTAACAACATCCTACCATTCACTCTACAGTTTCTCAGTTTCTTCAGAAGCCCTTCTTTCCAAACCTTGTCAAATGCTTTTCTTAGATCTATCCATGCTGCTAGTACCAGTTTCTTATCTTGGAACGCATCCTCAATCTCTTGGGAAAGGTAAGTTGTCTATCTACGGTAGAGTAACCCTGCCTAAAGCCCGCCTGCTGTGGTACAATAAGGTTTTCACTTTCAAGGTACCACTGTAGCCTGAGGTTGATGATACGTTCCATAGTTTTACAGAGACAGCTTGTAAGGCTGATTGGTCTGTAGCTGGAGGCCGTGGAACTGTCTTTTCCTGGTTTTAGGAATGTGTCGCGTTTAGATAAGTTTTAGAAGTATTTATGGTCCCGTCTGAGTAAAGGAGATGGTGATAGTACGTGAGAAGTAAAGGGGTAAGAAATAGATTTTCACGAGTGAATAGTTTAAGGAGACGATCTGCCCTGGAATGAGTAGTTTCTCTAGTCCAGCCATCTATACGACTATATTTAGTATACGACAATCTTGCACCTCCCTAAATTAAGAACTATAAGTTTCACTAAACACAAACACACACAGCTATGTGACAACAAGACACACAGAAGTGAAAAACTTTGGTTAAATGGGTATGGGTCTGACCAACACACAAAGTTTATTTCTTGTGTTGTTTATTTTCATTAAACTTTACATCACCGAATATCTAAAGAGAAAACTTATATACATCAAAATTACATATATAGAAAAATACCGAATACCTGTGCCCTCCCCTCATTGAGAAGATAAGAACTTAACAAGTTAATAACCCCAAAGGTTAACAGTTTAGCACTAGGTTACAGTATAGACAGTAAAAAAAGAACACAGTTCCCACTAAACGTTATCCAATAAAATTTAACAATAGTCAAACAGAGTACAGATGATACAGTTTTTCCTGTACTAAAGAAAATATTTCACTCTCTCTCTCTCTCTCTCTGTCGCACGTGGCCACACACAATCTCGCTTCTTACCCTATTCTTGGTGAAAACAATCTGCTGGATGTAAAATCCATGAATATGTATATAAGGTCCAGAGTATTTATCTTCCGAATTGGGCCCCAGTCCCTTCACAAATACTTAAAGTTTATAAGGAGGACGCCTAATTTGGTGGTTGATTCTTGGAGACACGATGTCACTTAGAATAGCTAATGCCGAGACTCTCTTAGATCTGGTGTCCACGGTAAACAGTAGGGAGACATCTGAATGCTAAAAACTGTAAATTACACTGGACAACAGCCAAAATGTATGCGAGACAAAAGTAGCTATTTTAAACTAATTTGGACATGCTGATCACGAATATGAAATTAAAAATCGCGAATTAGCACTAGTTTTCAAGATCCGGTAGGGGGGGGGGGAGGGGTTCAGTAGGCTGGTGGCTTCACCTTCCCAATGCGAATGACCCAGTCCTTCTCTTTTCTATAAAACTGGCGCGTGATTCTCCACGACACGGATAGCCTTGAGCGCCAATTGGATGACACAATCTGTAGCAGTCATTGCAACCACATTTCCTCCATGTCATCATTCGTGTTGTGGATTCTGTGAGTGCAGACGTGTCGTTCAAGATGCCTCGTGAATGTGTGAACAGTGCAGATTATTTTTCTATAATTGCGGACAAATAACTTTGCTATCACAAAGGCGACCTATTACACCGATGATAAAGAAAGCTTACAGCATTTATTTTGGTTGTGAGATCGGTGACCAGGACCGGTAGTGGGCCCCACACATATGTTGTCAATCCTGTGCAACGAATCTGCGCTGCTGGTTGAACCGAAAAGGACGATCCATGCGTTTGGCAGTTCCAATGGTGTGGAGGGAACCGACAAACCATATTAATGATTGTTACTTTTGCATGACTCCTCCAATTGGACATGGTGTTTCTAAGAAGAAAAAGCGGCCTGTGACCTATCCGAATATTCCCTCTTGTAAAGTACTGTTTTGGTCTGAAGTGAATGTTAGTAGATTGAGCGTGTCGTGTTATCCTGGACAGTACCAAGTTGTAATGAGGATTTAGGTCACCAGGAACTGAGGCGCTGCCAGGGTGTACCGTAGTCACTCACAGAAACAGCATACATGTATCCAGCTGTGCAGTACTAGAATATTGCTGTGGGATGATGTGGTATGTGTGTGTGTAGACGAATGCGTTGTTGGGTTCTGAACAGCTTCACACTGAACCCACTCTCATCCACATGCAGAGGTCAGTAAAGGAAGGAACTGCTGCTGACGTTTCATTACATTTATTGCACGACATACGATAGTATTATGGACGACATAGTCAATGGCACAATAATCATGGAACATATTATGATGGTAAGCACTTGCATAATCACAGATGTATGAAGCCAACAATGATGGCCTGTCCATCCACTTTCTGCTTCCATATACTAGAAAAGTTCTGGTACCCTGACAGAACCCCTCTCAGGTACCCCTGCACAAAATATACCGCTCGGGACAGGGCGGTTTAATGGCCTAACCAAAAGGCTAAGACTTCTGCTGGCGTCTCATGGTAGACATTTCTTCTCCTGAAGAACAAAGGCCGTGAAAACGGACCTTTATGGCAACAGCATTAGGCCGCAAGTAGCGGGCCTCACATATCAGGTACCTTGTAGTGTTTTATATATATATATATATATATATATATATATATATATATATATATATATATATATATATATATATATATATATATATATATTCGTGTACCAATTCCTGCTACTCTCACCGTCTGAATAGCGGGTTACTCCAGTAAATAACTTTCCTCTGGGCTTCTAAGGTACAAAAGACAACTTGGTCTTGGTTCCCGTTCTTAAGAACCCAAGATGGGGCTCTATGTAATAAGTCAGCTGTGAGCTCTGTTCACCATGGCTTCTAAAGGTAATCAAAATGTAGTAAAATTGACTTCATTACCTTATTTCAGAATCCTATATAACACAAAACACTACACTGCCATTCCTGGCATATGGAATTCACTTGGGGAAGGAAAGATGACATCTTAGTCATACAAAGGACTTCCAGATCCCCGAAAAATGGCTAGGAAAACTTATCGGACCTCTCTCCGATCAGGACGTCCAGGGTACACTACACAAGACGGAAGTTCCCCAGTCTCGCGCCAAAACCTGCGCATGCCCAGAGATGGCACAGACCTGAGCGAAACTAAGATAAGACGAACAGTCAGCATAAGACAAGGGAAGATAACCAGGAATCCAACCTGTCACTAACGTAAATCACCAGTTCCCTTTTCTTAAACTGTCAAAATAATTAACAGGTTGATGTCTTTAAACATATATGCAAAATAGACAGCAACAGGTTACCGCACCCCCCGGGTAAAAAAAATGAAACTTTTTTTTTAAAATACATTACTGAGCAAGATGCAACAAGCTCATAACGCATGAATAATGCGCCGATGAAAGGATCAACATAAATGTAATGACATAATGTCAGACCCAAACGACGCACCATAGCGCGTCTGGTGAGAACAACAGTTATCTCACAAGAGAAAATATATGTTCTCTAGATAAAATATATCCGGGAGGTGCCACTAATCTTAAGGTTTTAGAAATGTTGCAATGTCAAAAATATGTACATACAATATCCATAAATATGTGTAGCAATGATAAATTACAATATGTATATAGAGAAATCAAATTAGCATAGAAATTTCTCAAAGATTAATGTAACAAAGTCATTATTATCTAATGATTGAACATTACATAATTTACAAAGTTTTTCAACATCAGTATACATTCTAACTAACAGGTGTTGATCTCAGAAGCCTTGTCCGGAGGACGCTTGTATGATCCAATGAATAGCCTGAAAGTCACCCTGCATCACAATAGTCTGTAACGGCACTGTCGAACAACATAGTGGTTTGCTGAGAACAATCCAAATAACACAATTCTTAGAATGTTATAATGTACCATAGTCACTATTACATTTACAATAATTAAATGTGGCCTTATTAATTTTCGACCTTTATATTGTGTCAACCAAACCTTCTCTGTTATACCAAGAACGGCAACAGAGAAAGCACAATAAATTCATAACACTGAACTTAAGTAAAGTGTTAACAACTGTTCTAGTAGTATGTTATTGTAAGATACAGACCTAAATCTAGTTCTATATCATAAGATTTAGACATGAGAGTTAAGTAGATTCATGTGAGCATCGCGACAATATGTCTGCCATCACATTATCTGAACGTCGGATAGCTTGTACCGTAAAATGAAAAGGTTGAAGAGCAATAGCATATCGCGTGGATCTTGAGCTCTTCAAATCCTTACTCTGCATAGCTGTGAGAGCTTGTTGGTCCGTTTCTACTATGAAATGCGCGCCGAGAAGGAATCTTTGCAGTTTAAGAATCGCCCAGACCATAGCCAACAATTCTCGGTCTAGAACGGAATAATTCCTCTCTGCCGCATTCAGTTTCCTAGAGACGTACATTACTGGATGCAGGTGTCTGAATACTCTTGCATCAGTGCCGCCCCTATCCCTGTTGATGAGGCGTCACTACGAAGGACAAACGTCTTCTCAGCTATAGGTAGTCTTAAGATAGGTGGAGATGAAAATAAAGACTTAATTTGATCCAATGAAGATTGGCATTCTTGTGACCAGCGCACCACATTAGGAGACCCTTTCTTCAATAGGGTTGAGAGTGGTGCCGTAATAGAAGAAAGATTCGGAATGAACCTTCCGTAGAACTGTATTAGACCTAAGAGACTACGGATCTGTTTGTTAGTCTTAGGAATAGTGATGTTGAGTATCTTAGACGTGTTGTGGTCCTCTGTCTTCAAGAGACCATGTCCAACACGGTGTCCAAGAAAAGAAATTTCACCAAATCCAACATAGGCTTTAGATGGTTTAGCTGTCAAGTTATGCTCGCGCAGAGTAGACAGCAGTTCACATAACCCCAAATAGTGATCTTCCCAAGAATCACTAAAGAGACAGATATCGTCCAAATATGCTATAACATCTGAACGATGTGAAAGAATACGACGCATCATGCGTACGAATGTAGCAGGGGCATTCATAAGGCCGAAAGGCATGAAGTTCCATTGGAACAAACCCCTGGGTGTAGAGAAAGCAGTGAGATGTTTGGCACGTTCAGTCAGAAGAACTTGCCAATAACCTTTACTCAAGTCTAGTTTGGTGAAGAACCGAGAGTTAGAAAGTCTAATAAGTAGCTCATCCAATAGCGGCATAGGCTCTGCATCGAACTTCGTTACCTGATTTAGTTTACGGTAATCGACGCAAAGGCGTATATTATTGTCTTTTTTTCGAACAATAACCATAGACGACGAGTATGCCGAATTGGATGGTTCAATTATCCCTAACTGTATCATTTCATCCAATTCTTTCTCGACCTGTGTTTGGAAATGAATAGGGATAGGGTAAAGTTTGACCCTAATAGGAGTATGGTCAGTTAGTATTATGTCATGCTTAATGACCGATGTATGTCCAGGAATGTCCGTGAGAACATCCTGAAATTCTCGTAAAGTAGAATGGACTTGCAGTCGTTCCCCAGTAGACAATTTAGGAGAAATAGAAACGTTTTCCCATGATTCCGTAGAATGAAGTGGAATCATCGGAAGAGGAAAATTAACGTCCGAGAAAGTAGATTCTTCATCCTGTATAACTGACAGCGATGAGTAACAACCCTGAGGGACTGGAGTTTCATCCGTCGCTCGAAAAATAGGTTGCAAGAACTTTGGACGTTCAAAAAATTCCGTAAGCATATGTATATGGAAGGTTTTATGTTTTCCCTCTATATCGACAACATAGTCGACATCAGAAATTTTAGAGACAATCATAAAAGGACCTTTCCATCCAATGAGAAGTCTATTTTCCCTGGTAGGGAGTAGTACAAACGCTTTGTCACCTGGATAAAGTTGTCGTAGGCGTCTATTCTTATTCGCAAATTGATTTGCCTGTTCTTCAGCAAATTCCGATGCAGAAGTTGCTAATTTGCATGCTTCAATGATTTTCTGCCTTAGTGCAATGACATATTCATAAGAAGATTGTGTGTCATCACTAATATCATCGGCAGCTATCAGATCGAGAAGCAACGACATAGAGCCGCGCGGACGCGCGGCAAAGACAAGCTTAAAAGGAGAAAACCTGGTGTGTTCATTAGGAACCTCTCTGTATGCGAAGAGAGCCGCGGGTAAGACTCTGTCCCAATCCTCGGGATGATCATCAGTTATCTTCCCAAGTAAATTTTTGAGGGTTCTATTGAGACGTTCGACTAACCCATTAGACAACGGATGATATATGCTACTCAAAGACCTATCAATATTAAGAGTAGACATCACTTGTGACATAGTGTCAAATATCAGTTGGCTGCAATGGTCTGATAAGATTTCCCCAGGAAATCCCAGACTTGAAAATACCATCCAAAGAGCGTCTGCAATGTCGGCAGTAGAAATGCTCTTAAGAGGTATTGCCTCTGGCCAACGAGTACACATGTCTACGCATGTAAGAACATATTGGTGTCCTCTGGCTGATTTGATTTTAAAAGGACCAATTATATCTATCGCCATTTTTTGAAACGGACGGATAGAAATATCCGCAGCCTGAATAGGTGCTGCATGGCGAGGACCCTTCGACTTGACTTCTTGACATACTTTACACGAGCAGCAGTAATGACGTATGTCTCTATTTTTGAATGGCCAAAAGAAAGCCGCAAGAACTCTCGACTTAGTACGTAAAAATCCCATATGACCAGCGCATTGGGAGTCGTGAGCATGTTGCAGTATACGAACTCTCATATTTTTGGGTACAAGAATTTGGGAATGCATAGATGTGTCTGAGTGCTGTACCATACGCACTTGCACACCATTGCTTATAGTGATCCAGGATTCACGATTTGTGTACAGATTTGGGTCACCATCTTTAACAAGGAGGAAGAATTTTTTTAAAGAAATGTCTTCTTGTTGACTTTTTATAAAAGAGTCACGCGAAATTACCGACTGATTATCTTGCTCCTGTACTTCATCACCTTTGGTGGGTGAAGACGGAGACATGTTTTGAGCCTATGCTCTAGTGACAACTTCATTAGCAATTTCCATATTTCGCTCCTCCCAGGCAAAAAGTTGCTGCGGGGTACATTGTTTAACCCCGTGTATACGCCCGACGATAAGATCCGCAATAGGATTCGGTAGAAGACACGCGTGGACATCTCCCGTAAAGAAAGGAGTAGCTATGTGTATGATAGCAGTAGAATATTTTTCTACTGTGCCACCAAATGTCACACATTTGATCTCTTTCCCAGTAGCACAGGAAGGATCTACCAGAGATTGCCTAATCCCAATAGTAGTACATCCAGAATCAAAAAGAACTGAGACTGGATTGTCGTCCACTAGACCTCTATGTAGGAGAAGAGATCCTCTCCCGTCATGCGCCGCTGCAGCATGAAGAGCGGGCAGGGGATGGCCACAACTCAATGTAGATATAGTAGTAGGTTCAAAAAAGTAGTGCACTGAGAGCATAGAGATACTCTTTCATAATCGAAGGCAGAACAAGTGAGAGCACTAGGGTTAGCTTTATTATCCTTTGATTCATTACTAACTCCTTGTGACTCCTGTTGAGCACAGTTAGCATGATGACATCATCTATTATTGTTGTGTTGTCCTCTACCCCGATTATTATGTCCCCTGAAATTATTGTTATTTGACTTTTTGCAACTATTGCTTTGATTTATCAAAGTTGCGTTTATTACCTTGAAACTTAGCTTTAAAATTAGGCCCATAAGGTGTCGCAGAAGCCACTGGCAAACCCTCTTTAATCTTAGAATTACTGATTGCTTGTTGTGGGTGTGCAGTGACATACTGGCAACAGTATTGTTCCATCTCTTTTATGTCTTTAGGTTTACGTTCATGAATAAAGGCGAGAAAGGACTCATTAATAGATGCCATTACTTTGTCCCTAAGCAACAAGTCCATAAGTGCTTTATATGTGTGTTCAGTCTTAGATAACTCAATCCATCGATTGAAAGTAAGACGTATCTTTGTGATAAAGTCTGAGAACTCCACCCCAGTTTCTGGTAACATAGTCTTAAAACGAAGACGATAATCATCTTCTTTGAGCTGATACCTCTTTAATAAGGTTTCTCTAACCACTTCATAGTTAGTTTTGTTAGGCTCCTCTATTGCCATAATAGTATTCAATGGTTCAACTGTAAGTATATCCAACAGTTGACCGACATACTTTTCCTTATCTACCTTATGCCCTTCGCATGAACGTTGGACCCTATCAAGATAAAACGTTATGTCATCCTTTGCAGCATTGAAAGGGGGTAGTTTGACTTTATAAGTATTATGATCTGTCTTACTAGAAGTCGCTTGAGAACTACTCATATTCATCACTTTTGTTTTCTCTATCTCCAAAGCTAAGAGCTTTTCTTCATGTTCTCTTTGTACCTTTCTGTCCTCAAATTCTCTGTCCTGCTGGATCTTTCTCTCTTCAGCTTGTAGCTTTTTCTCTTCAGCTTGTAGCTTTTTCTCTTCAAGTTCTCTTTCATGCTGAATTTACCTCTCTTCAGCTTGCAGTTTTTTCTCTTCAAGTTCTCTTTGATGCTTTTTTTCTTCAAGTTCTCTTTCATGCTGAATTTTCCTCTCTTCAGCTTGCAGTTTTTTCTCTTCAAGTTCAGTTTGTATCTTCTGTTGTTGCTGAATTCTTCTATCTTCAGCTTCTCTATCCAGTTGTATTTGTATCTTCTTCTCTTCAGCCTTCTGTGCTTTTGCATGTTGAGCCAATGCAAACTCTTCCAATTTCTCACCAGTTTTACCAAGGGTCAACCCTTGCTGGATGAAGAAATCCAATGTAGTCATTCTGTCTTATAATTACCTATTAGTACCTGAAATAATAATACACTTATCCCAATCTCAATGGGAGACAAGTCTTTTGTCAAAGACTTTATACAGTTACCTGTTTATAATGTCACCAAATCTCTTCAGTATCTTATGTGCATCATATTAATAACAGTTCATGATTAAATGTATATGTAGACTGTATGTGACAACACTATCTAACATCAATTAAACAGAGACAAACATCTTGACATATGAAAACATTCGCAGAGGTCAAATAAACTGAAAAGCAAAACTAAAGAAAATGTTACAAAAAATTGTAGTGATAACTGCGAAATTATACAATAATACCATGACAACACAGTGTATAAACATAAGGGTGTATAGAAATAAACAATAGAAAAGGGAAGGCAGACAAATACAAACAAATTAGAACACAACTAAAGAATGTGAAAAAATAACGAAAACAACACTAACACATCTCGTCACAACTAACAAAAAATATCGTGTAAGCAACCAAAAGTCGCTCAAATTTCCACAAATGGGGAAATTTACGATAAGTTCCCTATAGAACACTCTAATAGACCCTCGTTTATGTGGGATATTCTATTGAAGCCACCAACCCAACCATGCCCGCTGAAATAATCAAAAATAACACACTAATAACACAAGTGACAAAAACAAATAGCATATAATATCATATAATGTGTTACGAAGAAGTCTCAGTTACACAATGTAACGGCAAAGTTTCCAAAATAACTCGCCACTTATCTTAACGTAATTTCCTGGCCCTTTGTCAACACAGCAGTACAATGTTAGAACTGCAAAAATAGAAGATCCACTGTCGACGGGTACCGAACGACGACAAATGTAGTGGTCTTCGAACGTACAGCTACAAAAACTTTCTCGAAAACCAGTTGAGACTGGATGCTCCAACGTTGACGAGTTGTAGACTGTAAACTGTAAACAAACAGCTGAGTTGTTTACAATCAGAGCTGGACAGCAAACGACGTGACTTGTTTACTCAAAGTAAGCAGACATCGTCTAAAGAACTCTAGTAGCAGCTTATTCATGATGCAGTGGTCCATGTAGCAATATTTCTGTAACTGCCGTGGTCTATGTAGCGATATTCCTGTAGCAGCTGTGGTCCATGTAGCAATATTACTGTAGCAAAATCGTAGTGATTCTAACGTCAGTGTTTATCGGGGTCAGCAGTCGTTGACCTATTTAGCACTGTCTTGTGTGTTTCGATGTAACGCCAGATGTGGGCATGAAAATAAGTTTAGCTGACAACCCCACGAATCTGGTCCACCAGATGTAAAGTACTGTTTCGGTGTGAAGTGAATGTTAGTAGATTGAGCGTGTCGTGTTATCCTGGACAGTACCAAGTTGTAATGAGGATTTAGGTCACCAGGAACTGAGGCGCTGCCAGGGTGTACCGTAGTCACTCACAGAAACAGCATACCTGTATCCAGCTGTGCAGTACTAGAATATTGCTGTGGGATGATGTGGTGTGTGTGTCTGTGTAGACGAATGCGTTGTTGGGTTCTGAACAGCTTCACACTGAACCCACTCTCATCCACATGCAGACGTCAGTAAAGGAAGGAACTGCTGCTGACGTTTCATTACATTTATTGCACAACATACGATAGTATTGTGCACGACATAGTCAATGGCACAATAATCATGGAACATATTATGATGGTAAGCACTTGCATAATCACAGATGTATGAAGCCAACAATGATGGCCTGTCCATCCACTTTCTGCTTCTATATACTAGAAAAGTTCTGGTACCCTGACAGAACCCCTGTCAGGTACCCCTGTACAAAATATACCGCACGGGACACGGCGGTTTAATGGCCTAACCAAAAGGCTAAGACTTCTGCTGGCGTCTCATGCCAGACATTTCTTCTCCTGAAGAACAAATACCGTGACAACGGACCTTTATGGCGACAGCATTAGGCCGCAAGTAGCGGGCCTTTCATATCAGGTACCTTGTAGTGTTATATATATATATATATATATATATATATATATATATATATATATATATATATATATATATATATATATATATATATATATATATATATATATATATATATATATATATATATATATATATTCGTGTACCAATTCCTGCCACTCCCACCGTCTGAATAGCGGGTTACTCCAGTAAATAACTTTCCTCTGGGCTTCTAAGGTACAAAAGACAACTTGGTCTTGGTTCCCGTTCTTAAGAACCCAAGATGGGGCTCTATGTAATAAGTCAGCTGTGAGCTCTGTTCACCATGGCTTCTAAAGGTAATCAAAATGTAGTAAAATTGACTTATTACCTTATTTCAGAATCCTATATAACACAAAACACTACACTGCCATTCCTGGCATATGGAATTCACTTGGGGAAGGAAAGATGACATCTTAGTCATACAAAGGACTTCCAGATCCCCGAAAAATGGCTAGGAAAACTTATCGGACCTCTCTCCGATCAGGATGCCCAGGGTACACTACACAATACGGAAGTTCCCCAGTCTCGCGCCAAAACCTGCGCATGCCCAGAGATGGCACAGACCTGAGCGAAACTAAGACAAGACGAACAGTCAGTATAAGACAAGGGAAGATAACCAGGAATCCAACCTGTCACTAACGTAAATCACCAGTTCCCTTTTCTTAGACTGTCAAAATAATTAACAGGTTGATGTCTTTAAACATATATGCAAAATAGACAGCAACACCTCTGCTACGCGGCCAGTGCCTCACGGGGAAGGACTTCCTGTTCCGGACCCACCAGAATCTTATACTCTGGAGAATGACGAAGATAATAAGGTGTTGGAGTCGTATTTCTTTATGTTTGTTAAGTTTGAAGGTATTGACGATGATGGGTGAAATTGCCAGTTCGTGCTATTATCGCGAATTCTAATTCAAACTTCAAGTATGTCAATTCCGAACTTTGGTAACTGAAGTATACTGCCAAGGCGGGTCGTAAAGTTCAACGAATTTATTCACGTACACGATACACAGTTACGAACATGGTATTCAATAGCAGACTAGACGTTTGATACTTGGACGATCAATAATAAAATAGGATGATGCAAATCTGGCATAATGTTCCTAATGGCAATATACGTCTTTTCAGTCAGTTCCATAATCAATATTCTTCCTTGCTAAACTAAAGTTCATACAATTAATCTGTCTTTATGATAGTTTCAAAGGCATCGGCCGTTGACCTTCTCCAAGGACATCGGTCATCATATACATCTCTAATAATACTCGAACATGCATCCATAAATACTGTCTTACTCAATTGACGCTTTCAATAAAATTCTCAGACAGTTGATTAATCATCAGATTCAAACATTTCTTCATCAAGATAAATTATAGGTTAGATACTATCTTTGGCTAACCTCTCCATACGTGCCAAGACCAAGATGTCGGCGCTTCATAATACATTTTTTTAAGATCCATCTTTATCATACTTTCGCTCGTAGAATTATCACTACGTTTCATAAGTGAAGCTAACAGCTCAGCTGATCCATTCATGAAATCCTGACGTGTGGATTCCAGCTAGATGCCAGCAAGAGTGGAGACATCACTAAATTCATATATAATATATCTTATTAATATCTGGGTGCGAGACTTACGTATACCACATTGACATGGGCTTCTGATAAGAAGGCCAGTCCTCCATTATCGAAATAATTCCCACTGATAAGGGACACAATATAATAAATACGGACCATCAGTCCGGCTCGACCCTTCAACATCACTCTCTGACGTCATCTCCCAATCTTAGAAACCCGTGCGCAATGGGTCTCTCTTACACTTCATAGTGCACACACGTGCGTGATAAATCATACGCACAAATAATATTCCTATCATAAGAATGGTGCGTAATCTTTTAACACAGGCAGGACTTAAAACTGCCATCTATGTAAAAGTACGCAACATAAGGCCAGTGGACATCCGTCACCCGTGAAAGCATCTTCATCAAGAGATCCTGATTTCGTGCCTATTGAAGAGTCTGCACAGCCTCATAAAATTACCCAGAGTAAATTGAATGATCTAGTGAGAGATCTGGAATTGCCAAAAAATAAAGCAGATTGTTGGGGTCCAGACTGCAGCAATGGAATCTTCTAGAAGAGAATGTGCATGTGTCTGTGTTTCGTGCTCGGCAAAAAGATCTGCTTAGATATTTCAAAATGACAGATAACCTCATTACTTGCGTTGATATTGTGGGTCTGATGGCAGCACTATACATCAACTACAAAGACGACGATTGGAGGCTGTTCATTGATTCGTCAATGTTGAGCTTAAAAGCTCTGCTGCTCCACAATGGTGACGTTTTACCACCTGTTCCACTCGGATATGCAGTCCACATGAAAGAAACATACAACAACATGAAACAACTGTTACACACCATTAACTATGACAAGTATAAGTGGCAGATTTGTAGTGACCTGAAGGTCATTGCCATCTTGATGGGGCTACAGCAGGGTTACA
The DNA here is from genome assembly GCA_024509875.1 of Oreohelix idahoensis. Taxonomy (NCBI): domain Eukaryota; kingdom Metazoa; phylum Mollusca; class Gastropoda; order Stylommatophora; family Oreohelicidae; genus Oreohelix; species Oreohelix idahoensis. The sequence continues at coordinate 36,188 of JAMPIV010005957.1, forward strand.
CAAAGTTTTTGCTGTTTCCTCTGTCTGTGGGACAGCCGTGCTAGGACTTCCCACTTCAAGAAAAAGTTTGGCCCCAACGACAATCATTTTAACCGGGGAAAAATGATGTACTTAAAGAACCACTTGTAGAATCCCACAAAATCTTGCTCCCTCCTATCCACATCAAACTTGGACTATAGAAGAATTTTGTAAAGGCCATGGATCGAAATGGGGCAGGATTTATATACCTTCGTGATAAATTTCCAAGACGTAGTGAGGCCAAAATCAAGGAAGGTATATTTGTCGGTCCGCAGATACACCAGCTCTTCCGAGATCAGCGTTTTGATGATATCCTCATAGGTGATGAAAAGTTAGCTTGAAATGCTTTCCAGCAAGTGGCCACAGACTTTCTAGGAAACAACAAGGCTGACAATTACCAGTAAATAAATATTAGACAAACATAAAGATATGTTTTCAGGCACTCGTAAGATACAAAGAAGTAGAACACTAGACAACAGAAAAACAACGGACGCGAGTGGCTTACCCAGGACTCGAACCCAGGACCTTCCGTGCGACAACCCCGCCTAGCTATGCAAGCGAATCACACTATCCTCCCTGCCATCTAGGCATCACCGAAAATTATGCTTCGATTACGGGTCATTAGTGCGACCCGCAATACTTCATGTCTGTTGTTTTTCTGTTGTCTAGTGTTCTACTTCTTTATTTCTTACGAGTGCCTGAAAACATACCTTTATGTTTGTCTAATATTTATTTACTGTTTACAGGCCTCGGGTTTCCCTTCCATAAGTGTTATAAATGTTCTGACAATTACAAGGAGCTTGTAGAAACCCTCTTGCAGCGCTACGAGAGACTAGTGTGCAACATGTCTTTGAAATTACACTTTTTACACTCTCATCTGAATTTCTTTCCTGCTAACTGCAATGCTGTCAGTGACGAGCATGGGGAACGATTTTATCGGGACATTACTAACCTCGAAAAAAGGTACCAAGGGAAATAGAATGCAGCAATGCTAGAAGACTATTGTTAGACCCTTGTGAGAGATGCTCCAGAAACTCATTACAATCGACAGTTAAAAAGGCGTTGCTGTGAATCATTTCCGCTATGAGCATTAATATCATATGGTATGTATATGCAAATTTGTAAAATTTGTTCTATATATATTTAAAAAACTAGAGCTAATCTGATGTTTTAACGGCCTTTTTCAAATTCAGGAGCCCAAATAACATAAAGGTAACTTGGTTTAATCTCAGATACACAAAATGTCAAAATTTGTTATCCAGTGTTATTGTTACTTTATGATGATGATGATAAATCCTATCGGCTGGGTCTGGTGAGTGCCGATTCTGAAATAGCGCAACTCTCCTGGATAAAAATCCACTTGGATGCGACTGTAAGACGTCGGGATAATCTTTCACACCCCAGTGGGTTGATAAAATTGAATAAATAACTTCTGGTGTTTAGAGTCCAGTTTAAATTTACGATTAAAATGTCAGTTAGTCTATGTGACCGGTCCTGTTCGCAAACGAACTTAGAGACGCGTAAGCCAAAGGAAAGCAACTTTAATCCAATCAGTAAAATGGAGAAAAAGTCAACATGGTCCACAATGTACCAAAATATGGGCCAAATGAAGCCAATTAAAAAAAACTGCTGGTCGCCGTTTTTCAGGTCATTCCTAAGGATGAAAAAAACATGAAAAAATGCTACTGATAAAATATCTACATATAAGCACCAGGAATGGGACGAGACGATCTCTCATCGTCTCCGTCAGTCCTGATTAAAGTTAAAAGGCACACAGTGTATCTAGCCTATTCCTATCCGGTCAGGTTTTGTTAGCGTGGCGTCTCTAGGTAAGGTGAGGGTACAAATCAGCATACAATGTCAGTTATTATTTAATTTATCCATACGCGCACTTTAACAAATATCGCCTGTCATTAATAACTATTAGATTGTCGGCGTCTGTTTGTCAAGTCGCATGATATTTAAATAACAGTCACTTTCTAAAATTACACAAAATGCAATATAAACGTCAATTATCCGTCGCGCCAAGTGTATTATTTAGTCAACTAAACCGTCTCTTTCTGTGTGATAGCTGGTAGAAGAATTTCCTTTACATAACCACTGATACACAACTAGCTACGCGTTATTTTCCAGTGATTCTAACACCTAGAAAATCACAGTGAATTTAAGATGATAAACCTTTAACACTTTAATACGCTAAGCACAAATTTATATTACCAGAAATCCAGGAAGAAATCATCACGAACCATTAACACATCTCTACAAAATGGTTCTAGATAACGTGTTTAGACTCTCTCCGAAAAATTCTGAGCGACGCTGATAACAGATTTTGGAAAGACGCAGTTTATATACCACTATGTTATATGATCTATAGAGGATGTTAATTTTCACACTCTTGGTGCATAGCAGAAAATCTTTAAACTGCGTTTCCCAGATAGTAGGTTCTCCACGGTCTCTCTGTTCGGCGTTGCTAGCCGACAACAAAGGCATACCCCGTGTAACGGGCTTCCTTCTGAGATTACCGCCGTTACTCGAGATCAAACGTTTGTCTCCCTGTTACGACATGTTTTAACGATGTCGTCTGCTACAGTTGTTGGCCCGTTTAAAGTACGCATTAGAGGCTTGATAGTTTTTAATATAGAATGCTTTCCACGCTTCAACGTTTTATTGAACGCGAATGGCATAGTTCGCTTGTGACGTGGTAGTGTTGAATTAGTCACGCTTGACTACAATATTGGGTCACCCTTCCGAATCTGAACTTCAAACAAGTCAGATGTGTTTTGATTCACTCCCGTTTTTTATAGGATTAAGTGCAGAAATATATCTCTGAGATTGGCTCGAGGGTCAGCCATAATAATGTTTTGATGAAGCGATGGAACAGGGATGGTTAAGTATAACCATTGTTTATGGGAGTCAAGAAGTCAGGGAGTATTGGTGTATTTTTATGATTCGTTCACGCAAACTAGTGGGTATCACTTTCGGTTGTCTGCATAGCAGCAACGCGCATATACAGCCTACTACGTTTTGTTGACTACGCTAAGAATTAATCTATATGACTGGAACGGACTGCACTATATAGATATGAATAATAAGATGATTCCTGCAATGCCATGAACTGTTACATTAACTGTGATGTCTTCGTATAATGTATTAAACATGTATTCATTTGGACTCAAAACAAGAACTGTATCTGATCGATCAAGTTGAAGTTGGCTCCACTATTAAGCCATTCATTCTTAAATATAATTTGCACGATTCGCTCTTTTATGAAGGACACTAATATTATCAATAAATAGTTGGAGTTCAGAAGGAACAGAAGTCGATGTCACCCACTACGCTAACCGACTTTAAAGACAACCTAATCCTTGACCCTCAATAATGATATATAAAGAACCCGCTTCAACAGATGGTGATCCAGTGTGAATGAGAAATAACTATTTCACTTCAATAATATTAATCGACGAGCAAGAATATCGTTTTTTCAAACTTTCCTTTCGATCAACATAGAAGATCCATACGCATGCGTACTAATGACGTAACTGACGTCACAACCTTGACGACAAAGGACAACCGTTGTAAACGTTTGTTCCACAAGACAGCGACATTGAAAATATTCAAAATGCCTCAACCGACCAAAGAATTTGTATCAAGGACTTATCAGTACTACATCCCACCTACAAAGTCCGTTGGCGCTTGTTTACACTGTCGAAGTTTGTCGTTATTCAAAAGCTAAGTAACCATTTTTGGTCTTGTAAAGTAACCGTAGTCCATGTTGCCCATTCACAGGCATGTTTTTGACGTCATCTTTTAAATGTTAAATGTTTTTATATATATATGCATATATGTTGTTTTGTTCAACTTAGCGGGCGGTTGGTTGGGAGTTTTAGATCAAATAATACCTCTCATTCAGATGGTCAGTAGATCTAAAACCGTTCTAATAAGGCATTAGTTGACTAATTTCATTTGCAAAGCATCCATTGAGATTTGCCAATGGCATAATGTGTTTGCATCTGACTCTGGTCAAAATTAAACGTTAGCTGTAAAGTCACGTATATACCTATTGTATTCTTCTGTACTAAGTTTTATTTTTATTCATTTTCGTCATTTGTTCGTAAACTATCGCGTTCCTTCTAAATCTTACTATCGTTTATTTCATAATTATAACATTTTTTGTCAGTTACAGAATCCTGTGACGTCATCGTTTTTAGTACATGTGATTCGACCTAATTTCAGTTTAACCTTATACTACTTCCGATTTCTATTTCGTTCATAGAATCATTTTTATGGTTGTAAATTGTCTATTGTGGAGTCATTTCGTCTTGTAAAACTTTAATTTATTGTTCCTCTTGTATCTATTAATTCATAATTGATATTAATATGATAATAAGATAAAATAATTATAAGATAATAAGAATATAGAAACATTTGATTAATTTTGATTTAAAAAATACTTCATGACTGAATGACTGCATCAATTTGCACTAGTAGTCCAAGTCACTATTAGTTGTTCATCATGACTACGGCATGATGGTATAATATATTGATAAATAATTGTAAATTTATATCTTGCCTTGATTATAGTATTCATATTGAAGGGTATTTAGTACACTGGTCTAGTTATAGTCCTACGTTGTCCACTGGGCACATATAAGTAATTGAGGACATTATATTGTTGATTAATACATATAGTTGATAAAATAAAAAGATTATTAACTTCAAGATGTTTACTCTAGAGCATTTTGTTAAACTTGGAAAAGAATTTAATAAGAAAGGGGACGCACTCCAAGAATATGCAGTGACTGAACTTGCTAAATATAAAGCAGAAGTAGAAGAACAGAAGGCTATTGCAAAGCGTGAAGAAGAAGAACGTGAGGCCAAATTAAAACGTGTAGAAGAAGAACGTGAGGCCAAATTAAAGCGTCAAGAAGAAGAATGTGAGGCTATGGAGAATAAAAAAAGAAAGGAACAAGAAGCAAGAGATGAAATATTACGGATTGACGAGGAAAATAAAAGGAAAGAAGAAGAAATTTTAAGGCAACAAGAAAAAGAATTGGCACTTTATCAGTTGGAAACAGCAAAATTAAACTCACAACTTGCTACAAATAGCCATAGTGATAATGCACATGATATGTCTTCATTCAACCAAAACAAAAGCTACTATAACTTTAAATTACCACATTTTAAACTCAACTTCGACGATTTAGCATCGCATCTAGCACGTTTTGAACAGGTATGTAAGACAAATAAATTGGATAAATCTGCATGGTCACTAAAACTCCGTGAATTTTTAGATGGTGAGCCCTTAAATGCAACTGAGAATGTTGATCCAACAATAGCTTGTGATTATGATGCCATTAAGTCTTTGCTGTTAAGACGGTTTCATTTGGATGAGGAGGGGTGTAGACTAAAGTTTAAAAATCTTCTACTAGATTCAAATAAAGATTTCACAGGCTTCATTGCGAATATACGCAACACATTTAATAGATGGGTGGAACTTGCCGGTGTGAATAAATCCTATGATAAGTTAGTTGATTTGTTACTAAGGGATAAGGTTCTATCTGTTAGTCCACCATTCTTTTCCTTCTTACAGGAACGCAAACCACCTACGATTGCTGCATTAGAAGAAATAGCTATAAATTATTGTACTGCACATCCTAATGTTAGCATGTCTAATTCGCAATTAAGAGAACCACTACCTGGGGCTTCCAATATGTCATATCATGGTTATGACAAATCAAGAGCACATAGCCTCGATAGAAATCATTCTAATAGAAGATATAATGACAATTATCATCAGGGGCAAAATAATTATAACAATAATGGTAATTTCCTCCGAGGTAGGCAGCAATTTAGAAATCAGTCACCTCAGTTCAGGCATAACAATAATTATCAACAGAAGTCAAATTGGAATAAACCATTTAATGGTAATACAAGTAACAATGGTAACAAATGGCACAATAATAATCATAATTACAAATCTAAAAATAATAACTACAATGGTAGACAGCGAAATAATTCTGTTGACCATCCCCGACATCGGTCTCAGTCACGTAGACCATCACAATTTGAGCACAGTGTAGGGGCAGCACTCACAGATGGTACGACCACTAGTGTTTCTGATAATAATAATCAGTCACAATCTTTGTCTTCATGTTGTGCTGTTAATCATAACGTGGCAAATAGTTGCCATGATTGTAATCTGATTTTTCAGAAGGCCAAAGAGACAGTACAGAATTGCGGACATCTTTTGCCAGCAGTTGGTCTTTCGGCTAATGACGGAACAGGCTCTCTAATATTCAATAGAGGGATAGTTAATGGTACAATAGTCTCAGTTTTGAGAGATTCTGGATCCACTACCATTGGAGTCATGCAGTCACTGGTCCACCCAAGTTGTGCTACTAATGAATATGTCAGTTGTATTACTTTTGGGGGTACTGTTGAGTACTACCCCACTGCAATAATTTATGTTAACACTCCATTTTTTTCAGGTGACGTTAAGGTCTGCATGTTGAAAAATCATATAGCTGATTTGATGGTGGGTCGTATCCACGGCAATAAAGACTGTGCCCCGGAAGAAATTCATGAATGGGAAAGGAAGAATTTACAATTTATGGCAATGCTAACGCCGTCGTTGCTGTAGCTCAATTACATGCCAATAATTTGAATACGTGCGGCACAGCAGTTTCTGATTTTGGTCTTTGTACTATTTTTGAAACAGAGGAGAAAGATGAGACTCTCCAACAAAATAATAATGATATTAATATCAAAGCGGATATTCCAAGTTGTGACATTGACACTACATGCACACCAATTGTCACTCCAGTTGACAATGTGATGCGTACATCTTATGATGTATCTTTAGAGACTTCCACCAATGTCAATTGTACAACTCCAGTGCAGATTAGAAAATCATTTCGAAGCAAGTACACCTTCCCTCGACAGAACAATACTGCCAATTCAGGGAACAAGTCTTGGCGACATGATCAGCCGGCAACTGATCTTAAGAAAACTGTTGACGTTGTCAACAAGGGAAAGGAGTGTACTAAGAAGAGTAATGTGTTGAAAAATAATGTTGGAGTTAGGGTGAACTTGGATAAGAAAGTTAAGACAAATAAGTCTGACGGCAATGTTTTTGCTTTGACCAGCCAGGAGATGTCTACGACATGCAGGAAACCTACTGCCTTATATACTGATAGGTATCATCCTAAGTTCAATCAGGATGATACATCATCCAATATAAATACTACGTATAAGGGAAAAGGAAATGTCAATTCTTCTTATGTGACTAGAAATACATATCATCCTTCCTACACGTTTCGTGACAAGGATGTTACTTATATTGGTAAAAGTGCATATTCTCGCACCGTGTTAGTGCGTAATCTGCCACAACGAACTACTTGGCAAGCACTTGGCAATTTTTTCAACTACACGGCAGACGTTAGGTTCGTGCGTCTGTTGCCACCTACCTATAACATGTATGGTGATGCTGTGGTTACATTTCGTAACAATAGAGATGCTCGAATGGTTATCGAGCGTGACAATGGTGTGTATTTTCACCACCATTCTCTGAGGTTACAACTAGTACCTGATTCTAGTTCGCGTAGGTAATACTTTACACGTACTATTTTTGTCACATTCTCGATGACTCAGCATGGTCAGTCATCAGTTATTTTCTTTCATGGTCATCTATTCTCATCTATATAGATTGGTTAGTGACTTTTCTTGTAGGAAACATTTTTGTGCCATCTCTATTTTGTACACATGTTTTCGTTCTTATGTAGTTTTACCATGCCTACTATAGACAGTAACGTGGTTGATTGTTCTAACTATGCTCAGCCAATGCAGCATCAGTTCGAATCGTCCATTTGTTTCGATAAAAGACATGCTTATGAATCCACATGGACTACATAAGCTAACATCGCGTCCACTAAATTTCTAGGGATATTTTTCGTTCACCTCGTATATTTGAGGTCAACATGTGCTACTAAATTTTACGCAAGTGTATCTCTCCGTCAGATGCGGGCAATTTCAACGTCAGTGACGTTCGCATTTAAGGACAAGTAATCGTTTGATGGCATTCCTGTTCTAAGAACGTGAAAGTTCCATTACAAACGAAGAACGATGTTTCGAGTTTCCTTGACTTCACTATCAGATATACTTCACGAGCGTACTGAATTTCGAATCAAGCACGTCAATATTGTATGACTACATTAATATCTACAATAGAAGCAATACCTGGAACGGAAAATGTAATGGCTGACGCACTCTCTCGTAACCCTGCTGTGTCAAGTGAAAAGAAATTCTAATTCATGCGTTCAAGGATTGAGATTGGACTATACGTACATTTTTAATGATTCTGTATTTACAACGTCATGTTACACTGCTGATGTGTTATGAACTCGAGGCATACGAATAACACGTCGAAGAAACTTGCAATGAACTACCGTATGTTTACATTCTGCGCATAAACGTTACGATGTTAACCGAGACTTATTTCAAGGTTTCAATTATCAACGTTTGGACTTTGGTTTGTGTCCATTCGTCTCTCACTCGTTATGATACACTCGAAAATGGATATTCGATTCATCTTTGGACTTATCGTTTTCAAATGTGAATCAGATTGACTGAATGAACTCAGTCAAAATATATATTCATCCTTGCATGGAATACAGATGGGAACTATTAGCTCAGTCTTAATTATGAACGATTATATCAAGATTATCGCTTATGGTATGAAATTCTTCGTCACGTGGAACAAACCATAAATTCACACATGGAAATAACAACGTTTTAATCTTCATAACGAACACTTTTGATTTCAATACTTATTTAATTAATAAAATAAAAATATAATGTGAGAAAAAGAAGAAAAAAATAAAAGAAAGAAAAGAGAAAACAAAATACTCTCACACAATTGAATAATTTAAGTAAATATATTTATCAATATGATAATTATTATATGAAGTTAGCGACTAATGTTTACATAATTATTACATAATATGATATGTATTATTGTTTTGTTAGTTGATACATTAAGCTAATTAGATAGTAGTTAGTGTACACATATATTTCATTTTTTTAAATCTATTAACTTCTCACTATTTAACTTATGCTTTTTCCATTAACCTTTTCTTTTCTTTCCTTTCCTTTACTTTTCTCTAATTTCTTCACAACGACACGATACTTTAGTTAAGTAGGTTTAATTCTATAATATCCTACACCTAGTACACTGATTATTTAGTTAATTTTTGTAGTTAGTATACTTTAGGACACAACACAATATTTGTTAGTTAAGACATAATTTTAGTTACTTATATAATTATTTACTGACAGTTCACATTTTCTCTAGTTAATTTAATATAATGTTCATGTATTATATGACTGGTATGATATCGACATGACTTACGACACTGTTCTAGACAGAACATCGTGGGCCTTATTTTGTTTTTTGTTAAATTGTTGATATGATTAACCAAGCAATTTCAAAAAAAAAAAATCTATAGAATAGATTTCCACCCCCCGTCGGGCAGAGAATTGTTACGACATGTTTTAACGATGTCGTCTGCTATAGTTGTTGGCACGTTTAAAGTACGCATTAGAGGCTTGATAGTTTTTAATATAGAATGTTTTCCACGCTTCAAGGTTTTATTGAACGCGAATGGCAAAGTTCGCTTGTGACGTGGTAGTGTTGAATTAGTCACGCTTGACTACGATACTGGGTCACCCTTCCGAATCTGAACTTCAAGCAAGTCAGATGTGTTTTGATTCACTCCCGTTTTTTATAGGATTAAGTGCAGAAATATATCTTTGAGATTGGCTCGAGGGTCAGCCATAATAATGTTTTGATGAAGCGATGGAACAGGGATGGTTAAGTATAACCATTGTTTATGGGAGTCAAGAAGTCAGGGAGTATTGATGTATTTTTATGATTCGTTCACGCAAACTAGTGGGTATCACTTTCGGTTGTCTGCATAGCAGCAACGCGCATATACAGCCTACTACGTTTTGTTGACTACGCTAAGAATTAATCTATATGACTGGAACGGACTGCACTATATAGATATGAATAATAAGATGATTCCTGCAATGCCATGAACTGTTACATTAACTGTGATGTCTTCGTATAATGTATTAAACATGTATTCATTTGGACTCAAAACAAGGACTTTATCTGATCGATCAAGTTGAAGTTGGCTACACTATTAAGCCATTCATTCTTAAATATAATTTGCACGATTCGCTCTTTTATGAAGGACACTAATATTATCAATAAATAGTTGGAGTTCAGAAAGAACAGAAGTCGATGTCACCCACTACGCTAACCGACTTAAAAGACAACCTAATCCTTGACCTTCAATAATGATATATAAAGAACCCGCTTCAACACTCCCCCTGTATAAACATCAAAGGGTTCCTAGGGCAAATATTTGCCCGCGCGATTCACTACACAGAGGGTCGGTGTTTTCCACGTGCAACGGTCTGACACCTGATGATTGACAGATCCGCTTGCGTGAGAACCTCAGGGAAACAAATCAGATTAAGCTTCCTGTTATGCTGGCAGGTCGCGGAGTTTAGTAATATGTCTGTTTGTTTACATCTCAAGGAAAGAGGCCTGGATTAAAAGTGAGTAATGCAGTCTGTCAAATGTTTGACATTGCGAACAATTCAAAACTACAGCGTGATCACGGAAGGCTGTCGGATGCTGTAGACTCAATTTCCATTGTACGTCATAGAGTGGTATCATGATCGCTTCCATCCAGGTTTGTGGAACTCTGCCTGAGTTCCAACAGCTATTGAAGATCTGCAGCAGCTTTGTTTTTGCTGAGGTTCGCAAGTTCTTAGTCATTTCATTGGACACTCCATCAACTCCTGGCGACTTTCTCATTTTCAATTTGGATATTTCAAGCTCCAGTTCTCTGAATATGATTGGTTCCTCTATAACTTCAGGTATATCTCCATCTCGTCCTGCGTAAAGTTGTTTCTCGCGAGTCTCCTGTTGCTTCTCTGTGCTAACTTCGATGTTGTTGTCTTTAGCAAAGGAGTCTGCAAAGTGATCAGCTGCCTGTTTTCCCATGAGGATGTTTCCATCTTTGTACAGTGTAATCTTTGAGTTTCTCCCTGAACCCTCATCGTTAAGTTGTTTTATCAGCTTTCACAGTTTCCTTGTATCTCTTTCGAAGTTCAAGGACTCTGTTTTCTCCTTCCAGTTTCTTCGCCTGGCCTGCAACTTGGCCCTTTGAAATTTGGCCTTAGCGTGCTGATAGTTATTGTGATATTCTTGGCATGGACTGGTCTCTGTCTGCTTTCGAGATGTTTCCACGTCATTGCGCAGTTGCTCTAGTTCACTATTCCAATATGGTTTGTAGTGCTAAGGAGCTCCTCTAGGTATTGTTTCACGAGCAGCCTGTAATATGTATCTGCTGAATTCATCGACCAACTTATTGATGTCTAAGTCTACAGTCAGATCTCTAGCCAGTACACTGGTACGATGCTGGTACATTGTCCACTCTGCCTTCTTGTAGTTCCACCTAGAGAGAGTGCTGCTTTCCTTGACATGTTCGTTTTTCACAATTAGGAAGACTGGCCGGTGGTCGCTGCCTCCAAGTTGTTTTCCTACAACGCGTATGGTGTTCCACTCCAGGCCTGGTGAGTGGAATGCCAGGTCTGGTGTAGAGGTGGTGTGCCATGATCTCGAGTAGAAGGTTGGTGGGTCGATTGGCTGGTTAATCAGGATAAGCCCATTGTCATCCTGCCAGTTTTACAGCTCCCCACCTCTCCTGTCCGTGTGATCATAGACCAAGCTCAGTGAGTGGCTGTTTAAGTCTCCGCATACAATCAGTCTTTATTTTGCTGGGATTGTGTCTAGTGCTAGACGGCGGTCGCTCGGAAAGTAGTAGTTGAGCAGGTGGAACTCTGTACTTTCTGTCCTGAGATGACGCATCTGGTATTCCGCCCCATCCATATATGTTTCAAGCTGATATGCACTGATGTTATTCCTCACGAGTGTCAGTATTCCACCCTTTCGCCTGTCTATTCGGTCGGATCGGTAGCACTGGTAGCCTCTGATTTTGAAGGCTATATCCTTGTTGAGGTGGGTCTCTTGCAAGCAGAATACATTTACTTGCTCTTCATTCAAGATATTTTCGAGCTCTAATTAGTTTGCTGTAGCCGTCTTTTTTACTGTTGACGCCTTAAGCATTCTAGTGCATTATTTTCAGTGGTCTTTGCTTTGCTTGGCCAGTAGCTCTATTCTCATGCCTCCTGGCTCCACGGGGCGATTGAGAAGGACCCCCCCCCCCCCCAGTAGTAGGGGTTGGGCCCTTTTGAGGCAGAGAGCCCGGCACTGCGCCTGTCACTCTCTCAATTTTCAAGTGGAAAGATCAACCGATGGTACACTCAAATATTGCTGCCATAAAGGTACAGTGCTGTTGGAGCAAGAAGGAGAGCAGAGACGTCCTTTTCCTCCGTATCTCAATGATCTTTTGAGCAGCCCAGCGCATCCACAACATCGACATTTTAAGGAAAATATCCGGTTCTATAATTCAGTCTTGGGCTTTGCATCCATGGGTGCACAAATCGATCGCTTCGTTGGACGTGAACCATATGTGTTCAGAGTGCATGGACCAATCTATCATTTGATTTACTTCTGTCATTATTGACGGGTTATTGCTAGTGTCAACATAAAATTCACAGGAACAGCGGAGAAAGTTATGAGAGTTTTCATCACTCTACATGGAAAGCGTAATCAATGCATGTGAGGTCATGTTAATCACTGGGTTAACCAATGCACAACAAAAAAAGCCACCAATGACTGGCCCAAAAGAGACCCCAGCAGCAGATGAGGTGACAAAATTGACACAAGACCAGTAGACCTCCAATCCTTCTCCTTCTACGGGGGCTGGTCCCAGCAGTCAGTTACGCGTGTCTAAATTATTAGAAACCGACGCAGAAAACGTGACGAAGACTTCAAGATGTTTTTGGACAGAAAACAGAAAAGGAAGCTGACCCGCATAAAGCACAAATAGGGATAGTAATAAAACTGAACAAGATAACCGCAGAACCCCCCATTTTCTAACAAAACAACTGAACATCGAGAATACAACACACCAAATAACATAGGCTTAGACACGCAAGACGAAGAAAGCCTACTTGTTTGTGGGAACCACAATGAGCGAAGAAAAAGAGTTTGCCCTATTCTTTGTTTTATCGAACTCACAAACAGACGAGAAAAAAGAACAACAGAAAACTGGCAACACACTACGAACATAGATATGAAGGAGTATGTAGGGCCGGAAGGAGTATGTAGGGCCGAAACACTTGTCGGACGGGGGGACACTTCTGATGATCTGATTGCTTCCTGTTGTATCGCTCTGTAAAGAGTTTCCTATCATAAAGGAAGTGTGTTAAGAAAGACAGATCATACACTGTAACTTGATTTCCCTTTTTGTTTAAAGACGTATGTACTGTGTTTCTATAATAGGAGGTCAGAGTCCTCACTCTACTCTTTCCTGGCTTCAGTCCGAGCTGTCTCTTTGACGATTCTAGAAAGCAGTGTGTTTTAGCTTCCGAATTTGCTAGGTTATATTTCCTTTGTCCTCCAAGCCCCCAGATGGCGTTTTCCGACACAACTTCCAATCGAAACAAAAGTCTATTTCCTGCTCTCAAGTGATCCAAACCCTGAGCTAGAACGTAGTGGGTAGGGGCTGTAAATATTACGTTAACCCTCATGATGTAAGATATTCTAAGAATATCATGTCATACTATGAAACATAACCATATATGCCTATGTTCTTTACATTTACTCTTATACACACTGGCGAACCCATCTACAAACGTATCCCTCACATCCTGCCACCGCTAATCTGTGCCCCCATACTGGTTTAAATCTATAATTATTATTACTAAAATTGAGGCAGAAATGCTTACGCAATTTTAATCTGCCCTGATTTCAGTCACCAGACAGACAAATTGGTGACATATCACTGACCACAGACGTTCTGGTACAGACAAACAATCTAGTCTTCCTCTGAAGTCTGACTCAGTATTGCCCCGATTAGCATTCACCACCGCATGTGTTTAATCTCTACGCCTGGGTTGGGTGGAAATAGTTAAGTGAAAAGGTCACAGTCATTTTCCCGTTGACGGTATGAAGTCAAATCTGGTTCCTCAACTTAAGCTATTACAATTAATCACACTCCTTAGTTTTAAATCCCAGCTGTGTTTCCGCCGAATGTCCCAATCAAATCCATTGTAGATTCGGGCGAACCAATCAAATCTATTTAGCACTGTTTGGGTGTTGAAGTTTATCATTACTCATCCCAAGCGTCTTTGAAAATATTAAATTTAATATTCACGCGTGGCCTCTAACAACAGTGGTGTCATATCGTTACATAAGACTTCCGGCACACCTCTGTCTATCAAAAAGTGCGCATGCGCGTAGTGGGTATTTCAAGTGAAACTTTCGCAGTTGAGTTGCAACCGGTAATTGCTACATGTCTAACACACAGGTCAAGTAGGTGAAGAAAAAAGAAATAGGTGCATTCTTTTTGAGTCTTTGTAAGGTACGCTTAAAAACTTGCAGAGATTATCTTACTTTTGTGACAGACAGCATCCTCGTACCACGTCAAGAGGGCCGAGAATAAATTGTTTGAAAAGGGTACACACTTTTATGGATACCCTGTAAGAAGTATAGTAGGCGCAAAACGACGTGATTTGTGGTGGAGGCGCGTGACTTTTATATAAGGAAATGTGGTGGAGGAGCGTGGTGGAGGCGCGTGACTTTTTATATAAGGAAATGTGGTGGAGGTGCATGGTGGTGGAGCTGACTTTTTATATAAGGTAATGTCGTGGAGGCGCGTGCCTTTTTATATAGTAATATAAAAGTTCAATAATGGCGGGCGTTCATTTATTGTGCGTAGGTTGTTGTGTTTGTTTGTTTGTTTATACAAAATAGTTATACATATATTACAACAATTATACAATATATATATATATTATAACATATATGCATACAATATATATAAAAAATATATTTTTTAATTGATAATGGCGGAAAATATAAAAAAATCGATAAAGTCGCTTTGTTTGAGTTTTATAGAGAAGTGATGCTGATGTTTGAGGGCGCGGTGGTTTATGCTGGCAGGGGCGATGATGCATGGTTGTAGCTGGCGGGGTTAACGACGTATGTTGCAGTATAGCTGGCAGGGTGGGTTAGGTTTTTTTTGTGTGTATGACTCAGCAGTAGGGGGGTTTTTCGTGTGTGACTCAGCAGTGTGTTGGTGTGTTTTGGGAGTGAAGTGTTAGAGACCTGACTTTACTAGGTCTAGCATCTAGAGGTGGGAGTGAAGTGTTAGAGACGTCACTATACTAGAACAAGCATTGAGAGGTGGGAGTGAAGGGTTAGAGACTTGCCTATGTGAGTGCGTGGGGTGGGTATTGGTTTTTGGCTGGTGGGGGTGACGACGCATGTGTGTTGGGGTGTAGCAGGGGTGTGTGCCAGCATCTAGAAGTGGGATTGAAGTGTTAGAGACTATACTAGGTCCAACATTGAGCGGTGGGAGTGAAGTGTTAGAGACTTGACTATACTAAGTGTAGCATCAAGAGGTGGGAGTGAAGTGTTAGAGAATTGCCTGTACTAGTGCCAGCAGCGAGAGGTGGGAGGGAAGTGTTAGAGACATGACTAGGTCCAGCAGAGAGAGGTGGGAGGGAAGTGTTAGAGACTTGACTTTACTGGGACCAGCATCGAGAGGTGGGTGTGAGGTGTTAGAGACTTGTCTATACTAGGTCTACCAGCTAGGGGTGGGAGTGAAGTGTTAGTGACTAGCCTATACCAGGTCCAGCAGCGAGAGGTAGGAGTGAAGTGTTAGAGACGTGACTATATTAGATCTAGCATGAAGATGTGGGAGTGGAGTGTTAGAAACCTGGCTACACTAGGGCTAGCAGCTAGAGGTGGGAGTGAAGGGTTAGATACTTGACTATACCAGGGCCAGCATCGAGAGGTGGGAGTGAAGACAGAAAAAAAATCGATAATGGCGGCGTAGGTTACTAAGGGGTTTTTTGAAGCGAGTGGAGACTTTTTGTGCTGGCGGAAGTGAAGACGCATGGTTGTAGCTGGCGGTTGTGAGTTTTTTGTGTAGGTATAACAGCCGCTTTGTAGGTCTCTGTTTCTTTGATGGTAGATTAAAGACATCGGCCAGTGGGAGTGAAGTGATAGAGACTTGCCTATACCAGGGACAGCATCTAGAGGTGGGAGTGAAGTATTAGAGATTTGACTATATTAGATCTAGCATGAAGAGGTGGGAGTGACGTGTTAGAGACTCTACCAGGACCAGCATCTAGAGGTGGGAGTAAAGTGTTAGAGACGTGCTTATATTAGTTCAAGCATGAAGAGGTGGGAGTGAAGTGTTAAAGACGTGATTAGGTCTACCAGCTAGAGGTGGGAGTTAAGTGTTAGAGACTTGAATATACCAGGGACAGCCGCTAGAGGTAGGAGTGAAGTGTTAGAGACTTGGCTTTACCAGGGACAGCAGCTAGAGGTGGGAGGAAGGTGTTAGAGACATGACTAGGACCAGCAGCGAGAGGTGGGAGTAAAGTGTTAGAGACGTGACTATATTAGGTCTAGCATGAAGAGGTGGGCGTGAAGTGATAGAGACTTGACTGTACTAGGTCTAACATCTAGAGGTGGGAGTGAAGTGTTAGAGACATGACTATACTAGGACCAGTGTCGAGAGGTGGGAGTGAAGTGCTAGAGACATGACTATACTAGGACCAGCAGCGAGAGGTGTGAGTGAAGTGTTAGAGATATGACTATACTAGGACCAACAACGAGAGGTGGGAGTGAACGAGACGTCACTATACCAGGACCAGCATCTAGAGGTGGGAGTGAAGTGTTAGAGACGTGTCTATAATAGGTCTAGCATCGAGAGGTGGGAGCGAAGTGTTAGAGACTTGGCTATACCATTTTTGTGTAGGTATTTTTGTGTATTGTTGTATTGTTTTGGTAGTGTGTTGGTGTGTTTGTTTATACAATATTTATAAATATATTTTACAAACATTTATTTATACACCATAGATAACAAAGGTTTATAAAATATAAGTATATATTTAACGTTCTCTTTTAAAAGAATACTTGAGCTAAAGAGGGAAATAGAAAAATCGATAATGTCGCGTAGGTTACTAGGGGGCTTTTTGAAGCGAGAGGGTATTGACTTTTTGGCTGGCGGGGGTGCCGACGTATGTGTGTATTGTGGTGTAGATGGTGAGTGGGCGTTTTTGTGTAGGTATTTTTGTGTGTTGTCGTATTGCGCTTTTAGTGTGCTGGTGTGTTTGTTTATACATATTTATACATATATTTTACAATCATGTAGTTATACATAATAGATAACAAAGGTTTATAAATAGAAGTATATATTTAAGGCTCTCTTTTAAAAGAATACTTGCGTTAAAGAAGGAAATATAAAAAAGCGATAAATGCGTTTAGTATGAAGTGTTATAGCGGAAGATGACTAATGAGCGTGGTAGGTGGGGTTGTTTTTGCGTGCGCGGGGGGCTATTGGTTTTGACTGGTGGCCGTGTAGCGGGTTATGTGTTGTTTATACAACAGTTAGGCGATATTCATACATATATTACAACAGGTAGACACTATATATATATAAGTTTATGTTCTTTTGAGTTTGTATTATTATTTTATAACACATAAACTTGTTTCCGATAGTCTATATTTAGCGCTGACGTCACCCACCCTAACCGAATACATTCGACCCTCTATGCTAACGGAGTTTCACGCGGTCTACGCTCAATGGTTTCCTCGCGACGACTGCCCCGACCATCGATCTGGTTTCATAATTAGCGGTAACCCAGTTAGCGTCACTTCAGCGGACTTAACACCACGTGGCTCACACATACCTTGTTTATATCATCAACTATAAACTCTCTCTGGGCACCGAAATTGATAGCCTCATTAACAAAGCTGCAGCTACCTTTATCCGCCTCACATCACGTGTTTGGGGAAACGCCAAACTCACAACGAAGACCAAAGCTGCGCTATATAACACCTGCATCCCCAGTACACTTCTATATAGTAGTGAGACCTGGACAATCTATGCTAAGCAAGAAAGAAGCCTCAATACCTGCCATCTACCGTGTCTGCGCCACCTCCTCGACCTTTTGTGGAAAGATAAAGTGCCAAAAGTTGAGGTGTTGTCAAGTGCTGGCCTTCAAGGCCTGTATAGCTGGCTGAGACAGGGAAGCCTACGCTGTCTTGGCCATATCCACCGCATGAAAGATGGTCGCCTTTGAAGAAATGTTTGGCGACTATCAGAAATTTTTAAAGAAATATTTGACAACTGTTAGTAGTATTTGACAACTGATAGAAATATTTGACAACTGGAAGACCCGTTTGAAGAAATATTTGACCGCTAACAAAAACATTTGCATAAATATTTGGCAACTGTAAGAAATATTTGAAGAAATATTTGACAACTTAAAGAAATATTTGCCAAGTGGAAAAAATATTTTGACACCGGTAAGAAATATTTGACAAGTTGAAGAAATATTTTGATAAGTGGAAGGAATTTTTGCCAAGTGGAAGAAATATTTTGCCAACGGTAAGAAATATTTACCAAGTGGAAGAAATATTTTGACAAGTGGAAGAAATTTCGTTCCCAAAGTGGAAGAAATATCTTGACACCGGTAAGAAATATTTGACAAGTGGAAGAAATATTTTGACAAGTGGAAGACATTTTTTTGCCAAGTGGAAGAAATATTCTGACAACGGCAAGAAATATTTTGACAACGGTAAGAAATATTTGACAAGTGGAAGAAATATTTTGACAAGTGGAAGAAATTTTTTTGCCAAGTGGAAAAAATATTTTGACAACGGTAAGAAATATTTTGACAACGGTAAGAAAATATTTGACAAGTGGAAGAAATTTTGTTTGCCAAGTGGAATAAATATTTTGACAACGGTAAGAAATATTTTGACAATGGTAAGAAAATATTTGACAAGTGGGAGAAATATTTTGATAAGTGGAAGACATTTTTTTGCCAAGTGGCAGAAATATTTTGACAACGGTAAGAAATATTTGCCAAGTGGAAGAAATTTTTTTGCCTAGTGGAAGACATATTTTGACAGCGGTAAGAAATATTTTGACAACGGTAAGAAAATATTTGACAAGTGGAAGATATATTTTGATTAGTGGAAGAAATTTTTTTGCCAAATGGAAGAAATTTTTGACAACAGGAAAAAGTATTTAATGAAAAAAGAATTTAATGAAAAGTTTGGAAAACTGCAAGAGATATTTAAATAAGTAGTTGATAGCTGATCTATTTACCTACAGGTTGGAACCTTTGAGCAGGCCTGGGAGAAAATGTTGGGACCATCTTTGCTAATTAGAAGAAAAGGTTTTACTAAAGTTTGAAACTTGTAGGACAAAAAAAAAGGAGATAACCGTTTGATAACTGGAACAAATACTTAGATATAATTATTTAATGTACTACATTTCCGTGGACGCCCCCTGTTTGAACCGCTTGTGAGCCAAAATAAAACCTATCGCCAGATATCGCCCGTGTGAAAAAAAGTGAAACCTTAAGTCACGAGGGTTCAAACACACGAACGAAGGAATGTTTCTTTTATAAATTTCTACTATTGATCAATTGTGTTTTGAACTTGTGACGTGAACAGAAATAAGCAGCAGGGTTCGTCTTACAAAGGTAAAATGTTAGTCTTACAAAGGCAAATCCTGTTGCAGATAGGATTTTTTTCCTCTACCAATACGCAAAACTCTGCCTGTTAGATTTTTTATTATGCTTTTCTAGATTGCTATATTTAGCCCTGACGTCACCCTCTATGGTACCGGAATTTTATAAACGAGTCATGGTTTACACGCGATGTTTTGCGTGGGCCATCGATCGAGTTTAATAACGAGCGGTAAAAGCACGTGCGTGTTGAGTTTTATTAAAATGGCTGAAAATGGCCTCGACATTGTTCCGACTGTAACCTGCAACACTAAGGAGTATCTAGTTGCAGCCATAATCTAGTCTGCATATACCATACATTTCTGCGGAGCCTCTTTGTCTTCAATAAAACTGTCTATTTGGCCTTGTCCAGCCTGGCCTTTGACAGTATATTTTATGTTGGAGAATACGGCTGTGTGCGGGTTATTTACATAACACTAGATGGACATTGAGGTGAGTAGACTTATTACTCATGATATAATATACATAATAAAAAACTACCACGTAGACCAGAGCCAGTCTCAATATGTAATTACATTCACCCAACAACGGAAATCCCCTGTCATATTTTTACATCACAAGAATAGTTACCTCCGATAATTACAAAACGTCACCTCTCACCACCCTATATTCTCAATACTTACACGCCAACACAACACAAACACCAACATCAACACCACCACACCCCTCCTACTACTTGCCCCAGTAACACGTTTGAGCACTACATCAACTCCAGTTGTTATTAACCAATATCCCCAGAACCGAGTTGGTTTCCTAACACCAAAAAACCCACAAAAGACAACCACCTGGGCGATGTCTCTAATCTACCACCGAAGAAGAAGAAACCTACAAAGCGGCTGTGACTTGTGCTTTAGCTTGACATTTCGTCTTATTTTAAAAGAATAAAATATATTTATTACACTTTTAAAAAACCTTTGTTCTCTATATTGTCTACATATCGTATTTATGTATACCTGTTTGTAAAATATATATATATTGTAATATATGTATAACTGTTGTAATATATGTATATATATCGCCTAACTGTTGTATAAACAACACATAACCCACTACACGGCCACCAGTCAAAACCAATAGCCCCCCGCGCACGCAAAAACTACCCCACCGACCACGCTCATTAGTCATCTTCCGCTATAACACTTCATACTAAACGCATTTATCGTTTTTTTTATATTTTCCTCTTTAACGCAAGTATTCTGTTAAAAGAGAGCCTTAAATATATACTTCTATTTATAAACCTTTGTTATCTATTATGTATAACTACATTATTGTAAAATATATGTATAAATATGTATAAACAAACACACCAACACACTAAAAGTGCAATACAACAACACACAATAATACCTACACAAAAACGCCCACTCACCACCTACACCACAATACACATATACGTCGACACCCCCCACCAGCCAAAAAGTCAATACCCTCTCGCTTCAAAAAGCCCCTTAGTAACCTACGCGCCATTATCGATTTTTCTATTTCCCTCTTTAGCTCAAGTATTCTTTTAAAAGAGAACGTTAAATATATACTTCTATTTTATAAACCTTTGTTATCTATGGTGTATAAATAAATGTTTGTAAAATATATGTATACATATTGTATAAACAAACACACCAACACACTACCAGAAGAATACAACAATACACAAAAATAACTACACAAAAATGGTATAGCCAAGTCTGAAACACTTCGTTCCCACTTCTCGATGCTAGACCTATTATAGACACGTCTCTAACATTTCACTCCCACCTGTAGATGTTAGACCTAGTATAGTCAAGTCTCTATCACTTCGCGCCCACCTCTTCCTTCTAGACCTAATATAGTCACGTCTCTAACACTTCACTCCCACCTCTCACTGCTGGTCCTAGTCATGTCTCTAACACTTCCCTCCCACCTCTAGTTGCTGTCCCTGGTATAGGCAAGTCTCTATCACTTAACTCCCACCTCTAGCTGCTGTCCCTGGTATATTCAAATCTCTAACACTTCACTCCTACCTCCAGCTGGTAGACCTAGTCACGTCTCTAACACTTCACTCCCACCTCTTCATGCTAGAACTAATATAAGCACGTCTCTTACACTTCACTTCCACCTCTATATGCTGGTCCTGGTATAGTCTCTAATACGTCACTCCCACCTATTCATGCTAGATCTAATATAGTCGAATCTCTAATACTTCACTCCCACCTCTAGATGCTGTCCCTGGTATAGGCAAGTCTCTATCACTTCACTCCCACCGGCCGATGTCTTTAATCTACCACCGAAGAAACAGAGACCTACAAAGCGGCTGATATACCTACACACAAAACTCACAACCGCCAGCTATATCCATGCGTCGTCACCCCCGCCAGCACAAAAACGGCTTCACTCGCTTCAAAAACCTCCTTAGTAACCTACGCTGCCATTATCGATTTTTTTATTATCTTCACTACTACCTCTCGATGCTGGCCCTGGTATAGTCAAGTCTCTAACCCTTAACTTCCACCTCTAGCTGCTAGCCCTAGCATAGCCAGGTCTCTAACACTTCACTCCCACCTCTTCATGCTAGACCTAATATAGTCACGTCTCTAACAATTCACTCCCACCTCTCGATGCTGGACATGGTATACACAAGTCTCTTACACTTCCCTCACACATCTACCTGGTAGACCTAGTATAGGCAAGTCTCTAACACCTCACTCCCACCTCTAGATTCTGGTCTTAGTAAAGTCTCTAACACTGCCCTCGCACCTCTCGCTGCTGGACCTAGTCATGTCTCTAACACTTCACTCCCACCTCTCGACGCTGGCCCTAGCATAGTCAGGTCTCTAACACTTCCCTCCCACCTCACGCTGCTGGCCCTAGTACAGGCAAGTCTCTAACACTTCACTCCCACCTGTTGATGCTAGACTTAGTATAGTCAAGTCTCTAACACTTCACTCCCACCGCTCAATGTTGGACCTAATATAGTCTCTAACACTTCACTCCCACTTCTAGATGCTGGCACACCCGCATGCTACAACCCAACAAACACTTGCGTCGTCACCCCCGCCAGCCAAAAACCAATACCCACCCCACGCACTCAAATAGGCAAGTCTCTACCCCTTCACTTCCTCCTCTCAATGCTTGTTCTAGTATAGTGACGTCTCTAACACTTCACTCCCACCTCTAGATGCTAGACCTAGTAAAGTCAGGTCTCTAACACTTCACTCCCAAAACACACCAACACACTGCTAAGTCACTCACAAAAAAAACCCTACTGCTGAGTCATACACACACACAAAAATCCCTAACCCACCCCACCAGCTACACCGCAACATACGTCGTCACCCCCGTCAGCTACAACCATGCATCATCGCCCCCGCCAGCATAAACCACCGCGCCCGCAAACATCAGCATCACTTCTCTATAAAACTCAAACAAAGCGACTTTATCGATCTTTTATATTTTCCGCCATTATCGATTTAAAAAAAGGTTCTTGTGCGTTAATTCACCGGGAAATTATAATTTTACAAATTTATTACCAAAACTGAGAACCGTCCTTTTTCTTGACTGAAAAAAGGTTGATTTCACATTGTGATTTGGGAGTGCCGCTGGTTTAAAAAAAAAAAAAAAAAGGAGGCAAGTTAAAAAAAAAAAGCGTTTCCCCCCTACGACACACCCCCCCCCAAACTTCCCCCCCCCCCCCCCCCGTATTTTTAAAAAGTTTATAAACCAATAGAACGGAATTGAATCAGTTCTACAAGTTAACGGTACCCATTTACAGCTGGTTAGACTGATGCGTGACACCTGTTCCCTTCCTCGCTGCCGTTGCCTTCTCTAACTCAAGATCAGAGTGAGGTACCCATTTACAGCTGGTTAGACTGATGCGTGACACTTGTTCCCTTCCTCGCTGCCGTTGCCTTCTCTAACTCAAGATCAGAGTGAGGTACCCATTTACAGCTGGTTAGACTGATGCGTGACACCTGTTCCCTTCCTCGCTGCCGTTGCCTTCTCTAACTCAAGATCAGAGTGAGGTACCCATTTACAGCTGGTTATGGAGTGTTAGAGACTTCACCATACTAGGTCCAGCATCGAGAGATGGGGCCTACCTAGCTATAAATGGGTACTTAACTTTGAGTTAGAGAAGGAAAAGACAGCGAGGAAGGAAACTGGTCTCCCCACCTGTCGATGCTGGACCTAGTATGGTGAAGTCTCTAACACTCCATAACCTGCTGTAAATGGGTACCTGACTCTGATCCTGAGTTAGAGAAGGCAACGGCAGCGAGGAAGGGAACAGGTGTCACGCATCAGTCAAACCAGCTGTAAATGGGTACCTCACTCTGATCTTGAGTTAGAGAAGGCAACGGCAGCGAGGAAGGGAACAGGTGTCACACATCAGTCTAACCAGCTGTAAATGGGTACCTCACTCTGATCTTGAGTTAGAGAAGGCAACGGCAGCGAGGAAGGGAACAGGTGTCACACATCAGTCTAACCAGCTGTAAATGGGTACCTCACTCTGATCTTGAGTTAGAGAAGGCAACGGCAGCGAGGAAGGGAACAGGTGTCACGCATCAGTCTAACCAGCTGTAAATGGGTACCTCACTCTGATCTTGAGTTAGAGAAGGCAACGGCAGCGAGGAAGGGAACAGGTGTCACGCATCAGTCTAACCAGCTGTAAATGGGTACCTCACTCTGATCTTGAGTTATAGAAGGCAACGGCAGCGAGGAAGGGAACAGGTGTCACGCATCAGTCAAACCAGCTGTAAATGGGTACCTCACTCTGATCTTGAGTTAGAGAAGGCAACGGCAGCGAGGAAGGGAACAGGCCACCCCACCTCATAAAGCTGGGACCCAGTACATCGAAGTCTATAACACTTCACTCCCCTACGGCAGAATGTGCT
Source organism: Oreohelix idahoensis (assembly GCA_024509875.1). NCBI lineage: Eukaryota > Metazoa > Mollusca > Gastropoda > Stylommatophora > Oreohelicidae > Oreohelix > Oreohelix idahoensis. Next base: position 60,823 of record JAMPIV010005957.1, read on the forward strand.
ACGTGACTACAACCTTACGAACGGCAGGCGTGTTTTAAAAAAAATTCTAAGCAACGGGGGAAGGGGGAGAGGACAATGTGAAATGACACTTTTTCAGTCAAGAAAGAGTACGGTGCTCGGTTTTGGTAATAAATTTGTAAAATTATAATTTCCCGGTGAATTAACGCACAAGTACCCAGTTTCCTTCCTCACTGTCTTTTCCTTCCCTAACTCAAAGTTAAGTACCCATTTATAGCTAGGTAGGCCCCATCTCTCGATGCTGGACCTAGTATGGTGAAGTCTCTAACACTCCATAACAGGTGTCACGCATCAGTCTAACCAGCTGTAAATGGGTACCTCACTCTGATCTTGAGTTAGAGAAGGCAACGGCAGCGATTTCCCTTGTTTCCTGTGTACCGTTAACTTCTAGAACTGATTCAATTCCGTTCTATTGGTTTATAAAGTTTTAAAAAAATACGGGGGGGGTGGGGGGGTTGAGAGCGGGTCTGTCGTAAGCGTGTCAACTAAGAATGCACGCGAAACGCTTTTTTTTTTTAACTTACCTCCCAAATCACAATGTGAAATCAACCTTTTTCAGTCAAGAAAAAGTACGGTTATCAGTTTGGGTAATAAATATCCAGAATTTGATTTAACCGGTGAATTAACGCACAAGAACCAAAATTTTAAAAAGAATCTGGGTATTGGTAGGTCCAGTTTAAATTTACAAGTTAAAATGTTTCTAGTGAATCGTTCGCACACTTGCTCACAAATGAAATTGGTGACGCACAAGCCAATAAAAAGACAACATTAACCAATTAGTAAATGAAGAAAAGACCAAAAGACCGCTGGACGCCCTTGTGATCTGGTCTAAAAATCAGAATGACAATCCACACGAATGCTATTACCACATCTTCCACAATGGTTCTAGACTACGTGCTTAGTGTTTTGGAGTGAGATTTAGGTATTAGTAGTCTATCTTCTCTCCGCCGAGTTCTTTGTTAAATCATCAAGTACCTGATTCTTGGCTTCCAGCTTGTCTAGGGTATATTTTGTACCAGGCCTCTAAGTCCCACTTTTTAAACAGCCTCAGAACGTGTAATTAGTCCTCAACAGTCAAAAACTTGATAAGGCTAGTTTGACGTTGAAGAACACATATTCACTTTTAAGCTCCTTATATATTTTTGCATCCAATATATATATATATATATATATATATATATATATATATATATATATATATATATATATATATATATATATATATATATATATATATATATATATATATATATATTAATCAATGGCATTCACTAGCCAGTCCACGAAACCAGTCTATTGTCACGTAGACTAAGGACAAGATGTCTTATACATACTGCTGAAATCTTTAATCAGATAGTTCCACACTCACTTCTTTCCATTCAGCATTAGCTTGTCCATTTAAATATAATCAAGCATAGACTCCATACTGTAGGACGACCTAGCTGATATAAATTCACAAAGACTCTATCACAAGAGTACACCTTCTGGAGGTCGTCAAAACACGTCTTTCACACACAGTGAATACACATCGAAAGAGAACGAATACTAGCTCAAATCTGCCACGCAAAGCCGGCAAAGAATCGTCTGCCAAATATTAGCAGACAATGTGACGTACTTCCGGAGTAGTCCGGGCAACGCATATCAACAAGGAAGTATGTATACAAACCATTTCGAGTGCGATAAAACCTGTTATGATTATGCTCATAACACTTAGACTATCCAAAAATTATGAGTGACAAATGACAGCAGGTTTAAGAAAACACAGTTTATATATCATCATGTTTCTTTGATCTATAGATGATGTTACTTTTCACGTTACCATGTGTATCGAGAGAATCAGGAACATGAGTTCCCCAGTTAAAAGTTTACGGTCGGCTTTTCTCTGGCGTTCGACCGCCATCAAAGCCTAATATCCGTGTAACGGGGTTCTGGAAGATTTTTGCCCGTGACTCAAAGAGCACTTGGGAAAATCATGGCTACCCTGAGTACGAATTTCAAAGGATCTTTGGTTCTTCACGTGCGGTCTGTCACATATCGTATGATTGACAGATAAGCTCGCGTTAGGAATTTAGGTAAACAAACCTGATTCGCTACCTGTTATGACTGACAGGTAATGCAGTTTTAAAAATATAAGTTAGATCGTGTTAACAGAAAAAAGAGGTAGAACTAAAAGTGAGTAAACACAGACTGCAAATGCATGGCTTTGCTAGCAAATCATAGAACGCTACGAGGTCACACCTGTCAGATTACCGTAGCCTATCTTTCCGTTATACGTCATAGTACGTCCGGGCTTGAAGATGTGAAACCCATTCATATTTCATTTAATGGAAATAGAGCTACTGTCATCCGTAGCTACCGAGTGATTGCTATCCTCAATTGCATCATTCATCTCAATGCTCAAATTTCGCCTCATAAAATCTGCTCCTACATTCTCTTTCCCTGGTATGTATTGTACTTTGAACGAGAACACACTTAACAATAGAGCCCAACGCCAAACCTTTGCGTAAAAATCCTTATTGGCTCCTAGGAATGACAATGGAGCATGGTCAGTTTGTACTGTGAATAAAACTCCACATAAATATTCATGGTGTCTCCTGATTCCGTTCACGAGTGCCAAACATTCTCTTTCCATGGTCGAATAGTTCCTTTCTGCTGTATTCAGTTTGCGGCTGCCGTAAACAACTGGAAATAACAGGTTATTATGTTGGTCGCCTGCCTCAAGCAGTGTCGATCCAATTCCCTTCCCGCTTGCGTCCAAGCGCAAAACGAAAGGTTTCTTAAGGTCGGGTAACCTTAGAATGGAATATTTGGACAGCTGTTCCTTCAGATTGATGTAAGCGTTTTCGCACTCTGCGGTCCAAACAACCTTATCGGGTTTTCCCTTCCATGTGAAGTCAGTGAGTGGCGCTGTAAGGCCATTGAAATTTTTGATAAACTTTTGGTAATATGCGCAAAGTGAAAGGAATGAACGTATATCTCTCTTTGTTTTTGGCCTCGTTGCTGAACTGTATCTTCTCGATGTTTTTGGCAACGGGCCACATACAACCTTGAGAAATGGTATGCCCTTGGAAGTCAAGCTTTTCAAAGCCAATTAAACATTTGCTAGGTAGGGCGGTCAACCCAGCTTCCTTTAGTCTCCTGAGGAGCATAGCGACAGTAGCAATATGTTCTTCGTAGTTATCCGTTGCAATAAGTATGTCGTCCATGAAATTGTGAATGTTTGGACTTTGCAAAGGTTTCAAAAGCTTTCTCATCATTCTGGTGAAGACTCCTGGTGCATTGTGTAAACCGAAAGGCATAAAATCGAAAGTATAATGTCCTTCGCTGGTGCTAAAAGCTAACAGGGGTTTAATTTCCTCCTTGACTGGTATTTGGTAATAACCTTTACTCAGATCAATCTTGGTGAAAATTTTTGATTTGCTTTGCTTGGTAAACAGTTCTGAAGCGCTTGAGAGTGGTTCGGGCTTAAATTCTGGTACTGTGTTGAGTAATCGGAGTAAGGTTTCCAGCGGGCCCTTAATAGGTCTGCCGAATAAAAGTGTAGCTGGCGGTAGCCCTGTAGAGGCCTGGGGGATTGCATAAGGCTGCAGGAATGAAAATGTCCCAATATTCAGGTTTCTCCTGTCCTATATTACGTAACATCATGGTGAGGCTTCCGTTGACACGGTCTACTTCCGACCGGATGATAGGGGCTGATGTAGATGTTCTGGTCCCTCAAGATCTTAAAGATCTTCTCCATTAACAGGCTACGGTACTGGGATCCGTTATCCGTCAAAACTTGTTGAGGGAATCCCAACCGTGTAAAAATCTGCACTAGGGCTTCTGCGACATGCTTGGAATCCGTGCATGTTAGCGGTATAGCTTCGGCCCACATAGTGCATGTGTCGACTAAGGTCAGTGATACTGTCAAACTCCAGGCTGGACAATTCCAAATAGACAGTTTTATTGAACACAACGATGCTTCATAGGGATATATTTCATATGCAGACTAGATTATGGCGTCAACTAGACAGTCTTTAATATCGATCTGTAACGTCTGCTAGTAGAACGATGTCGAGGACATTTTCATGCATTTTTATTATAATACTAACTCACGTTCTGCAGATAAAGTAGTATTCCTTTTCTCAAATAGCCTAGCATCGCCTCACGGAGGTTCATGGACGATATAGTGATGTAACATAGAAGGAATATCTCATGAACTGCTATAATACTCAGGAGCTTATGACACATGTGTCCGCCTGCCTTGAAGAACACACAGCGAAGAGCCCGGGAATAGATGACAGACGTTTAGCACGATCGACTCAATCGTCTGCTCACTGAAAACATAGGCAATGACGTACTTCCTGTAACCAATGGTCACCGGTCCCAAACAAATATGACAGCCTGTCGACCCGTATTGATATCGACAGACATGTTATGAATTTTACTCATAACAGTCAGGATAAACCTGTACCTTCTTTTAGTCCTTTCAAGGGGTCCTATAATGTCGACTGCAACCCGTTTAAATGGAGTCCCTTCTATTGGCATTTCTTTCATAGGAACTGGGGTGTCCAATGCTTGGGTGCCACACGTTGGCACTTGGCGCAGGATTTAACATATCTGATGATATCAGTGTTCATTCCTGGCCACCAATAGTGAGTAGATATTCGCTGTATAGTGGCGTTTTGTCCCATATTTCCGCTGAAGGGAAGAGAGTGCCCCATTTCTAAGATTTCTTCTCTGAACTGCGTCGGTACTATGAGCTGATTATGTCCCTGTTCAGTGTCGCCCGTTCTTCGATACAGCACTCCATCCTTAGAAAAAATGTCCCCGTTCTGTCTGGAGTCCTTGGCCATGGGCAGTTTCTTAAAGCATGGTTCCAAGGTAGGGTCCTTTTGTTGCGCCTCTTTCAGCTCCTTAGGTAACATGTTAGATGCAGGCTACCTTTCCTTTTTGGTTTACCCTCGTGTAGTTACTGCTGCCACAATCGGCTCTTTCAGTCTCACTATGAACACGTATCTACAACCAAGTATGACTGGGTAGATCGGATCATCCATTATAGCCGCTTTAATAACACCGCGGACGAAATCCGAGTGTATCTCCACGAGTGCGACTGGGAGCGTTATGGGTGCATCTCCTTTAAAAACTCTACATAATTTGACGGTTTCTTCCGTTTCTTGACCTGGTTTGACTAAATTCCTCGCGACAAATCAATCAAAGCTTTAACATGTATCAAACAAACAATAAGTGGAAGTCCCGTTCAATAAAACAGTTTCTCGCGTAGAAGGTCTCTCAACCTCAGGTTGAGAATCGCTGACCTTTCTATTCCGCTGCGCGGCTATTTGTAAACAACCGATCCGATTCGGGCCGGTTTGTTTTTCCTGATCAGATATCCCTGGCGCATGGAGTTTCCCTTTGTCGTATCCTTTCTGGCTGTGTTGCCATGGGAGTCACTTGGGATGATCACGGGTTTCGGTGGGATAACGAGTTTTGTAGAACTTCGATTTATTATTTTGGAGAGGGTTTGTGGGTACAGTTTCTCTGAGGTTTCGGTGAGAAAATGATTGGCAATACTGTTCTAAATTATTCTTTGAGAAGGCTCATCTGTAGGATTGCGTTTTGAGCCTGGAAGCTCGGCGAGCGCGTTTGTATAATGCTCGGACTTACTCAATATGTCTTCCAGCTTTACAGCTCCCTGTTCAGAAAAAAAAATCTGCGGGTTTCGTTTGACAAAGTGCTTTTGATCTGTTCGGTTAGAATAAGCTCTTCTAACCCTTCAAAAGTGCAAGGAAGTTCTGAAAGCTCTAGATACTTTGTCAACTATCTCTTCAGACGAGAAGAGAACTAAGCATACGTCTTGGCTTCCTTCTTCCTGCTGTTCCGGAAAAGTAGCAAAAATTTGCGAGCGTTCATTTCGAAGCGCTCAAGTAAAGCTTTCTTAAGCATGTCGTAATTGTCTTGATTGCTGCTTTCCAGTTTCACACACTCATCATACGCATCATCAGGCCTTTTAAGGCCTGGAAAAGCTTCAAGCACCATCGTGAACTTTCCAAACCGTACAGTGTTGCAATTCTCTCAAATTTTTCTAGATAAGTATCAATTTTCTCATTGGGGCTTGGGAAGGATTCTAGGGCAAAAGACATAGCAGCTAATTGAGGAGACTTGCTAATGGAGTGGTCTGTTAAGATTGAATGAGGTGACGAAGACTCTCCGTTGCTGGAGCTATATACTGCACCATGACTTTGGACCTCTAAAGTCTTTAGCGCCAATTCGTGCTGACCTCGTTGGTCATTCTCTCTTTCCTCATGTTGTCTCTCTCTCCCCTTCTCTCTTTCCTCATGTTTTCTCTCCCTCTCTCGCTCCATGTCTCTGCGAGTTTCCATTTCCGCCTCCATTTTTTTTAACTTTCCAATTGCCGCTCTTCCTTCTCTTTCTCCTAAGCTTCTGTAGACATTCTAGAAATCCTGAACGTTCCAATGCTGTTATGCATCAAAGTGACAGTAATACAGTCCAAAATACAAATGTTGTTTCTCATGCAAATGCATGTACTGTGGACTTATCCAACAGTACTAATTGTTCTGAGTGTAATTCTTTGTATTATATTTACGAATGTTAATATTTGGTAACCGACTGGTTACTCTGGCCAAGAAAACTGCTAGGGTTGCACATAGAGACCACCGCACACAGTCTACACAAAAATGCCGTAGTAAAGTCACCAAAAGGCGAACTGGAACGAATTACATATATTTAATGTTATTTGAGACACTGCTCCACATGCATTTAAAACAAGCCAATATATATATATATCATGGCGTAACATATGCAGTCTCTGAAAAGTCTCTGTAAAGGCGTAGCTCAAACACTGTCCTGTGATAGACTTCAAAGTTTGATTAATTCAGACTCCCTTGATATGCAGAATCCATTCTCCCTTGTAAAACATAGCTAGATACTTATCTCAGAGGTATATTGATGCACTAGCAATGGTACATAATAGGGATATGTCACAATATTATATAAATTTAATGAGCTCAGAAACATACGTCCACTCGTCATATGTCACACACATCGAAAACCCTGCAGACGATCTCTGTACTTCTGCATTACTAGTTTTGACGTCTGCCCATCCACCCCAAAGCAATGACGTCACTTCTTGTATTAATACATGACTCCGAATAAAATAAACAAACAATGAGCTCTGTCAAGCTACCTAATGCTATCGACACACTTGTTATGAATTTTAACCATAACAAGTATCAATTTTCTCATTGGGGCTTGGGAAGGATTCTAGGGCAAAATACATAGCAGCTAATTGAGGAGACTGGCTACTGGAGTGGTCAGTTAAGAGTGAATGAGGTGACGAAGACTCTCCGTTGCTGGAGCTAGACGCTGCACCATGACTTTGGACCTCTAAAGTCTTAAGCGCCAATTCGTGCAGTCGTCGTTGGTCATTCTCTCTTTCCTCATGTTGTCTCTCCCTCTCCTTCTCTCTTTCCTCATGTTGTCTCTCCCACTCTCACTCCAAGTCTCTGCGAGTTTCCATTTCCGCCTTAATTGTTTTACTTTCCAATGTTCGCTCTTCTTTCTCTTTCTCCTTAGCTTTTGCTTCTTCTTCGTCTCATATTTGTCTAATTCGTCGTTCACAAAAGCTAGCAGCTCTTCTCCTTGTAATCATATTTCCATTGCTTCCTCTCTTAGCATTGTTCTAAGTTTTGCACGCTCAGCCATGGCAAATAACTGACTGCGAATTTCCCGAGCAAGAAAGACGAAAAGGATACACTGCTCCCTAACCAATTAAGAGAAATACAAAAAAAGTTTTCACTTTTTACTGTTTCCTCCTCCCTGCTACTTAGTTTTCTAATCTAACGCTGCTGTTAACTGGCAAAAAGGCTCCTAACGCAGACGACTTAGACGACTTGGACCATAGATCAGGCTGAAAACTGTAAATCTACTATTCATTCATAACCCTCCACTCTCAAATGAGCATAGGCCTTCAACAAACACATGCCAAGTCCTCCTGTCACGTGCCATCATCTCAAGTTCATTCCTCGTTCTCCTCATCATTTTCACCTATGTTTCCAGCTCTCTTCTCTATATGCTTCTTGATCTTCCTCTGCCTCTCTTGCCCTGGGGGTTCAAGAACAAGGACTGCCTTGTAATGCTATCAACATGTTTCCTCGGTGTGTGTCCTGTCCATCGCCATCGTCTTCTTCTCATATCTTGTTCTACTGGCACTTGTCTAGTTCTTGTCCTCAGTTCCACGTTGGTAACCTTGTCATATCAATTTAATCTCTCTATTCTACGCAAACACCCATTTATGAAAGTCTGCACCTTTTTGTTGTTGTCTTTGTTGTTCTCCATGTCTCAGAGCCATTCAATAGGACTGACTTCACATTTGAGTTGAAGATTCTTTTTTTGTGTTTTGGATCCGATTTCTCTCGATATCCATATATTTCCCAATGCAATGAAATCTCCTCTTGCTTTTTTAATTCTTATTTTAACATCACTGTCTGCCCCTCCAACTTTGTCTATATTGCTGCCAAAATATGTGTACGATTCTACATTATGTACTGGTGTTTCTTCAAGTTCAACCCTGTTATCATTACTTGCATTTATTCTTATTATTTTTGTCTTCTTCCTGTGTATTTTCAGACCCAATTGCTGTGACCTCTCATCGAGTGTTTTCAGTTTGTCTTGCACCTGATTATGGCTATGGGACAAAAGAGCCACGTCATCAGCAAAATCCTGATCATCCAACTGCTTAGTCAGAGTCCACTGGATTCCATTTCTGTTGTGTGTTGTCGATGTTCTCATAACGCAGTCTATTGCTAGTAAGAAAAGAAATGGAGACAAGAGGCATCCCTGTCGCACTCCTGTTCTTATCCCAAACGGCTCTGTATGCTGTCCTTCATGAAGAACTCTGCCTGTCATGCCTTCATATGTTTTTTTAAGTTAAATTAATGATCTTCAGGGGGACTTCATAATGCCTCATAAATTTCCAAAGTGATTCTCTGTCTACACTGTCAAATGCCTTTTCGAAGTCCACAATTCCGAGGTATAGTGGTGAATTCAATTCCAGACTTTGTTCAACTATTATTCTCAAAGTGGCTATCTGGTCTGTACAAGATCTGTTTTGTCGAAAACCTACTTGTTCATCTCTCAGTTTCTTCTTGTTATGATTAAAATTCATAACATGTCTGTCGATATCAAAATTGTTCGACAAAGGATTCATATTTGTTTGTTATCGGTAGTCCGTGGTAACATGAAGTTACGTCACTACCTCGAGGTTCAGTTAGCAGAAGATACGGTCGAGATCTCCTAAATTGTACGATCGTCTGCTAGCTTTTTCTGTGTGTTTCATTGTGTAAGGTGGACGTGTGTTTCTGAGCTCCTGAGAATTATAGTATTTCTCTACATATTCCTAAGTATTCCATCACTGGATCATCCATACACCTCCGTGAGATGATTGTCACAGATTGACTGATAATTTTATTTTACCAACAGGTCTTATTTTTCTTACTCTTTTAATTGTTCTGATTTCCTGGATTTTTGCATTTTTGGGTTTTCTTTTCTTCGGATTTTACCTACGTAGCCCATTATTTCCCTCTCAGACCCCACCCCACGGCTTTGATTTCGCGCTGGCCTTCATTATAAATTCACCACTGGTCAGTAGCGGTCAGCTTACGATAATATTACCTAAGCTGCACCTGGTGTTTGTCTGACCAGGGGATCGCTTGTTGCTGGTAACAGCGTTTGAACCCGAGCGAGACATAGTTTCTTTAAAGTAGCGACCCTATTCAAAGGGAGACAAAACTCACGTTCGTTCTGAGATTTTGGTTGTGGCCCTTGACCGTTGCAGTAAGAGTAATATTATGTCTTATCTACGAAACTTTCTCGCGGTTGTTGTCTCTGATGTAGATTCTAGAATAACATTTGTCTTACTCATGATTACGTTATACGCCGAACATCTGTGGGAATAGGCGATGCAAGATGGCCGGAGTTAGCGTCTCTTGTAGACTATAAATCTAGATAATTTTACTCAGTCAAGCACACTCGTAAATTTTTCCTGCCCGTAGATGACCAAACGAGACAGGCAGATGTGGGCACAAAACTAACTAGATTGTGTTGCCTATTCTCGTCATCTCGGGGTAAGTTGACATCTTTTGTAATATATAATTCACGTTAGCTTTTAGATATAACTGATAGTAGTGTGACTTGGATTAATTTATGTGGTTTCTCCCCGGTAATTAATTCACTGATAATGTAGCGCCGTCACCGCCTTAGTTAACGGGTACTTAAGCATTAGGTGTCTCCTGGTGTTATTGTTTACAATGGGTTAATGGTAAACTTCAACCACTCTATTTTTAACAGTCATAGACTGGGTGATGCGCCAGACAACAGAGGGAAGTCCAAGAGGAATACGATGGACTACATTTTCAACATTGGAAGATCTGGAATATGCAGATGACATTGCACTGCTGGCACATTCACATCAACACATCCAGGAAAAAACGGATAGACTTAATAAATTTAGCCAGCAGGTGGGCTTGAACATCAATTTAAAGAAGTCTGAGGTCATGACGCTCAATGTGAGCAACCCTGAGCCCATATCAGTAAGGAATCAGCAACTGGTACAGACAGATACCTTCACATACCTAGGAAGCATAGTAACACCAGACGGTGGGGCAGGCAAAGACATCAACATCAGAATGAATAAGGCAAGAACAGCCTTCTTTAGCCTAAATAACATCTGGAAGTCCTCCCAATACAGCACAGCACAAAATTAAGATTATACCAGAGTTGCGGGCTTTCTGTGCTTCTCTATGGTGCGGAATGCTGGAGAGTCACAGAGAAGGAAATGTCAAAATTGACCTCTTTTCACACAACATGCCTAAGAAAAATTCATCGAATCTTTTGGCCGAATACCATCACCAACCAAGATCTGCTTACTCGTAGCAAGCAAGAGGACATGCATACCATCATAGCTGGCAGACGCTGGAGCTGGGTTGGTCATGTCCTCAGAAGAGACCCCGATGCCATCACAAGAACAGCTATGCTTTGGACCCCTGAAGGAAAGCGAAAGAGAGGCCGACCAAAAACAACTTGGCGGAGGACTGTGGAGGCTGAGATGCAAAGAATGAACCAGAGTTGGGGCACTGTACGAAGGATGGCCACCGACCGTGCAAAGTGGAATCAGTTTGTTGTTGCCCTACAAGACGCCATTAGGCGTGATGGCCACTGACTGCTTTGACGGTCGGTGGTTAAGGATCGAAGAAGAAGAGAATGGTAAACTTACGCTAACAGATACTTACTAGGCGAAGAACCTCATAGTACGTTCAGTGCTTACCATGGGTTAAGAGTAAGCTAAATAGCGTCATTACTTTAAGGAACGGTCAGTGGTGTAAGTTATTTACTTTAAAACTGGATAGTGAGGTGCGTGCGCTATAACACTTGAATTAAAAGAGGTGATCACTTATTTACTTTCTGAGAGAAACTTCTAGTGGTTGGGCGTGGAATTATTATAAGCCTACTTGTGTAGTTAGATACCAGTTTAGAACTTTCACGGCAATCCAGAAAGCAGACACCAGCCAGAGATATAATTATATCTTATGTTTAAGTCACAAACTATTATTATAGCTATAACATTGCATTTTCCATGTATTCAATTTTGGGAGGTTATTACTTTTCCCCTTTTGTGTATCAACCCCAAGGGGCGCATACCATTTATTATGTAATGTCTAATGCTGTGTTTTATGTAAATTCACTTAATGTTGTAAGATGAATCACATATCCACTTTGCTGGAACTACAGGGTTAGGTTTCCCGCATCTTGAATTGGAATAGGACGGAGTAGATTTTGCTGACAGATACGTGTGTGTGCAGATATATTAGCCTATGCGGGCGCATGCTGATAATTGATAGAGTGGAAGTAACAGGAGGGCGACTCACATGGATAAAGACAGCCCGAGACTATCCTAGCAATAATAACAATAATTATAAATCCCATAGTGGGGCATAACTGTTTATTATAACGTTATTGTAATTTTATTGTTTGCTTGATATAAAGGTTGTCTGTTTGGGTCCCAGTTTCAGGATACCCCATTGCTACTGCAGGATCCCAGTCAGTCGATGAACGTAACATTCTCATAGATCTCACGGTTCCCGAAAGCAATTAGCACCACGAGTTGTCATCTATACATGAAGTACAACTCTCTTCGACGCACATCCCTCTAATGGGAAAAGAGCTCACGCAGTGTATAACGAGCCATATAAAATCTGAAATCGTATTTGGCAGTAGTGGTTTCCTACTCGCCTCTTGATCACCAGTCAGAGCATAGTGGCTTCCAGCATATCTGTCAGCCCAGCGTCTTCAGCAGAATTGAAAGCCAGACTGTGTGCTTAAACGGAGCGCTCAGTCACAAATAAAGGTCAAACCAGCCAAACCGGAATTAAGCATCAAGTACGCATGCCTATTTCACGCGCTAAATAATAGAACAGTGGACTGTTTGTCCTAAATTGATCTCGTCTTGTGTGTGTTTCTGGTCATTCAAAACCCCCGCAGGTATTAGCGGTCAGCCGAATATAAAAGCCTTCGATCGAGTCTGGCATGAAGGCTTATGGCAAGTAAGGAGAAAATTCAATTTTGATACCAACATCATAGATATCATTGAAGCACTATACAAGGACGCAAGCAGTGCTGTTTTTGCAAGCAACGACATTGGAGAATTTTTCAAAACAACTGTAGGAGTTCGGCAGGGATGTATCCTGTCCCCAGTGCTCTTTAATATTTATCTAGAACATATTATGCAGGAGGCTCTCTACGATTATAAATCAACCATATCGATTGGAGGCCGACCTCTGTGCAACCTACGTTTTGCTGATGATATTGATCTGATAGCTGGATCAGAATCAGAACTTCAAGACCTTACCTCTAGACTGGAGAAAGTAACAAGAACATATGGGATGGAAATTAATATAGAAAAAAGCAAGATATTGGTGAATAGCCATAAGAAACATGTTCGGACCAACATTACGTTAAATGGGCAAACGTTAGAAGAAGTTAACACCTTTAAATATCTCGGGTCCACTATATGTAGTGATGGAAGATCAAGTAAAGAAATCAAGACAAGACTTGAGATGGCCTCAGCTGCCATGACAAGGTTGAATGTGATCTGGAAAAGTTTTCCTGTGAAGATCAAATTATACAAATCACTTGTATTATGTATTCTCTTGTATGGGTGTGAGAGCTGGACACTCACTGCAGATACGGAGCGAAGGATTCAGGCTTTCGAGCATAAATGTTATAGAAGAATTTTGCGCATTTGCTATAAAGAGCACAAAACAAATGTCTATGTTAGAGAGAAGATAAACACCTATGCAGGCCACCAAGAACCACTTTTGTCAATAGTGAAACGTCGAAAGCTTGCCTGGTGTGGGCATGTAACTCGTCATGACTCCCTTTCGAAAACGATCCTCCAGGGAACAGTCGAAGGTAAACGGAGAAGAGGAAGGCAGAGAAAATCCTGGGCTGATAACATCAAAGAATGGGCAGGACACGGTTTTTCCACACTTGTACGCATTGCTGAGGATAGAGAGCAGTGGAGGACCATGTCTGCTGATGCTTCCACCATGGCACCCCTACGACCCATGACGGGTTACGGGCTGAGATGATGATGATGAATCTACAGTCTATCTCGTTACTAGTGGGTAACCAACGGTGCATGGATAGCGCCTACAGTGGATTTATAGTGTAATTCATCACCTATAGGAGGATATACATATAAAGACACTCACTGGAGTTATTGAATTTGGTTCCACAAAAGCGGAAGGATTAGAACCTCTGTTTATTTATTTCTCGGTGTTCTACAGGAAGGGTTTTGTGTTGGTGGAATGTTTTTTGTGCGTTGGTGTTTAATTGGATATTTGTCTACTTGATATGATTATTGATGTTTTCTAATGTTGTTATGCTGATATACGTATTTTATACATTTTCTTCCTTCAAGAAGCTTTAATAAATTTTACTCATTTATTAACGCGCTGTTCACGATCTTACTTAATTCTTGCAGCTCTTACTATTGTCTCTCACGAGAGAAAGGAGAGAGAGCGGGTGGTTCTTAAGACTTTATAAGTGTGTTGTCTATAATTCTGTCAGTCTACTCTCATTGTCGATTTCACTACCATTGTCAGACTCGACAAATACTCTAAATCTTGACTCAACCACAATAAATGGTGGCTCAGTCCGGTATGAATCTCTGACAAGATTCTTGTTGCGTACATTTAATGTCCTCAACAGGCATTAACAGATAAATGCAGGCCCAGGTCTTGCATCTGTTAATTATATGTACACACCAACTCTGTTGTGAGTATTTGAGTTTATTGCGCACGAGAACGCACAATTTTGATATTTGTAAATTAGCGCGTTCTGTGCCAGAGAGGCCAGATGACGTATCTCGCTAATGGAACAAGGCAGAGTTCCCTTCCAGACTGAGAGTCTGATGCTTTGTGAGTCCCTGAGTCGGACTTATTATACTCGCTTGATGACTGGCTCACTGCAATTCAAGTCATAGCCCTTATGTCATTCAAGCCAGGTAATAGATTTTATTTATCGATGATTTTGTGTGAATTATCTCGACTTCCTTCTAGTGACCTCCAGCTGGTACTCATACGATAATGGTATCAGAAAGGATCGTAGTCACAACGTCTATACATAGGAAGCTTTGAATGTGTTCAAAGGATGAACGTTGTTTATAAATTGAATGGACTCTGCGCTATTACCTATCTAAAGTAGCCAAATTGAAAGTGTCGGCGTACTACAGAGGTGACTCAAATATTATATTATTATTAGTCTACACGCAAGATTGTCGTCAATAGACATATGTTGTAATATTATATGATGCTTAATCGTGAGGCCAGTAAAGTCAGGAACGTACTTATTCGAGAGACCTCAGATGTGAGAAAACATAACGGGGATCTCGCTGTCATGGTCAAGGTCAAGGGACAAGTGAAAGTCACCTTATGATCTAACTGCCTCATCATCTATATGTACTTTATTGATTCAATATGCTCAGTCACAAATTGATTATGGAATTTTTTTAGTAAGGATCTATCCAAAACAATGTATATTCCAAGAATGAACATTACGCCAGATTTTACCGTCCTGTTGACTGTTCACCGTTATTCGTCAAGATCAAATGTCTCGTCTCGTCCCCCGTGCTATGTCAATAAAAATTGAATGAACTTTACGACAGCGAGTTGAATACTACAGTCTTGGCATATTTGACGTGCCTCTCGTTGAAGTTCTGAGTTGGACATTATATCTATTTTAACTTTAAACATTCGCGTGAATATGTGCAAGTATCCTTCCATAACCACCACTACAAGTAAAAAGGAACTTACAGTCTGGTGACGCTAGTGTGTTTTGGAAACTGCTATTTTTCAAAGAAGGGACCGTTCTCAACATTTCTTCAAGATAATCGGTTGTACAGAAATACCACAATCTTCAACATGAACTTGGAATCAAAACGACGGTTGGCGAAAGGTCAAGGACGACGTTGCACCGCAACTTCCAGTCCTCATCAGTGAATACCGACATAGTTGTACTCCATATATGCTCATAAGTATACTTACGGATGCGAGGAATATTATTTCTTCGGTCAAGATAAGTAAAAAAAAAAAAAAAAGTCGTGTCGATTTTACACCGTTTTATATTGAGCTGTTCCTTTTCTTGAGTATATATGTCCGCCTATTGCCTATTCATGTTACGTGTACTATGTTTTATGTTTATCGCGGTAGGTTGGGTAGGTGAATTATGAAGGTAACATACCAGTTTCACCACAGGTCCTTCATAATTGTTCTTTAGGGACTTATTTGCAGACTTCCAGCAGTGGAATGTTCCGACACGTGAGTATCGATGGATTTTAGGTCCACTGTGTCCGGTTGCCTGTGACAACTGACTGTTTAGCTGTTTTGTCAAGTTTTATTGTAGTTTTCGTAGTTTTTTTTTAATCCGTACTTAGTTTTATATGTATCTTGTTTGTAACATTCGTCCAGTCTCACCTTGCTTTCGTTTAGTTTTTTACAAACCTATGTCTATACACTGTGTTGTCAATTGTTTTGTTCTGTTGTTTATCACAGTTATTATTGCAATTCTTTGCAACAGTGTATTTTAGTTTCACATTTTTATTTTTTGTCGATTTCTGCGAACGTGGTCTTTCGTCTCTGATTATTTTGTCCTGTCACTATTGTGATAATTGTCTATTGCTTTTGTCTTCTCATATTATTGCATTGCATAATTTTTTTTTTGATTAATAATATATTGATAATTATACGATATGGTATACCGTTCTTGGACATGAACGAGTAACACTTCTTATAGTGATAAGAAAAATTATTGGACATTAATTAATTAACATTTACGAAGAGAAAGTATAGTAACTACTTAGTGATCATAATGTATTCGTTAGATTATTTTATTGAACAAGCTAAAGCCCTTCAGTTGCCTACTGAAGAGGTGAGAGCATTCGCTATGGCGGAATATAGAAAAGCTCAAGAGATGGAATCTGAACAGAGGAAATTAGAAACTCTAAGGTTAGAAAATTTGAAAATTGAAGCTAAAGAAAATGAGAAAAAAAGGAAATTTGAGGCAGAACAGAAAAGGTTGGAGGCTGAAGAAAACGAGAAAAAACTTAAATTTGAGGCTGTAGAAAACGAGAGAAAAGCTGCTGAAAAAGAAAGGCAACTTAAAATTGAAATGGAAGGTAAGAAAAGGGAAATGGAAGAAAAAGAAAGGCAACTTAGAATGGAATTGGAAGGTAAGCAAAGGGAAATGGAAGAGAGGAGATTGATAGCTCAGGAGAATGCAAGAAAATTTCAGCTTGAGGCTGAGGAAAATGAAAAGAAACGACAGCATGATCTAAAACTTGCCAATTTAGAACATGATAGATTTAGATTAGCTCATGAGGTTAATACTCAAAAGACTCATGAAGGTCAAGCTTCATCTAAATATGATAATTTTAGGGAAGCTAACTTAAAATTACCAAAATTCAATCCACCATCCGACGATGTGATTTTCTTCCTAGACAGGTTTGAAGCAACATGTAGATCATATAACTTGGATAAAACACAATATTGTACCCATTTATCTAGGCTACTTACAGGCGAAGCTATGGCGGTCTACCATATGACTAGTACTAATGATAAAAATGATTATGATGCTCTTAGAGCCGCTCTTCTTAAGAAGTTTCAAATGTCTGAAAATGAATACAGGGTACGTTTTAAAAACTATTCTACCACAATCAGGAAAGAATTTTAGTGACTTTCTTTCTCAGATTCGTCTCACCTTGGAAAGATGGATCGAATTGTCCAAGGTAGAAAAATCTTATGACGGTCTTTTTGATTTATTGCTACGCGATAAAGTTTTATCTTCAGTGAATCCAGCATTTCTTTCTTTTTTACATGAACGTAAACCTACTAATATGAAAGAAATGGAGGAAAATTGCAAAAATTTCTGTACCGCACATCCAAACATGGATATTAGCAATGCACAGATTATAGATGAATTACCTGTTGCTTTTGCTATGCAACATAATAACTTTTCACGACACCGTTCAATAAGTAACGACAGAACCTTCAAAAAGGGAAATAACGATAATTTCAACGCTGGTAATTTTTATAAGGGGAAACAATTCCAACAATCTTCTCCATATAATGTTTCTTGGGGCCAATCTCACAGATCACGAAATTTTGATAACAATAATTTTGGAAATAATCAAGGGGACAATTATAGACAAAATTGGTGATCTAAATCGCAGTATTGTCACAATATAAATGGTTCTCTGATTAGATCATATGGTCATAGACATAACAGTAATAACAATAATTGGCGTTCTAGCCCAGATTTTAACTCCAACAGAAATGGTAACAATGGCAATTTTAAAGATAATAGTCAAAATCGATCGCGGCGGAGAGATAGATCTTCGAGGATTAGACCTCGTCATCAGTCTACTGTTGCTTTACTTGATGCACAAACTAACAAAGATCAGGACACAAATGTTAATACACATAATGCAATGTCTTGTATTGATTTCGAGCAGGTTAAGGATTGTCACGAGTGCACAACGCTATTCCAGCCCAAGGCGATCACGACGCTGAGATGCGGACACATTTTCCCAAGTCTCCCAGCAGTCTGTACGGCCACTTCTGCGTCAGTTCACCAGGGAAAAGGATGTCTAAAATTTAATGGAGGATTTGTTAATTCTATACCTTGTTTTATCCTTTTTGACTCAGGCTGCAGCACCGTTGGAGTCCGGAATTCGTTGATCCACCCATCCTGTGCTACGGGCAATACTGTTAAATGTGTCACATTTGGCGGCACTGTGGAAACCTTTCCTACAGCTATTATTGATCTAAAAACACCTTTCTTTTCATGGAAGATCTACGCATGCCTCCTTCAGAATTCAATTAGTGATGTCATACTGGGTTGCTTACAGGGTATAAAAGAGTGTACCCCACAGCAAATTGCTGAATGGGAAGAGTGACATATTCATGCTGCAAATGCAGTAGTTACCAGAGCGCAAGCTACTGATATGTTGCGTAATACACCTTCTGAACCTACGGTCAATGCCAATTATGATGATGATACTCCAATTTCACGGGAGTTGTTTGCTACTTTGCAAAAGAATGATGATTCTTTAAAAAACAATTTTCACTTTGTTAACAAAAATAATGCCAACAACAAAAATTCAAAATCTAGACATAATTTTGCAATTAAAAATGGTATTTTGGTGAGAATGATACGGGAAAATGACTCATCTTTACGTTTTCAGATTCTAGTACCGTCTTCTATGAGAGCACGTATATTGCGTCATGCGCACGACTCTCAATGCGCGGGCCATATGGGGTTTTCTCAAACCAAATCTAGAATGCTATCTGCATTCTATTGGCCTGGAATTCATAAAGAAGTAACTATCTATTGTCGTTCCTGTATGACATGTCAGGAAGTTAAAGTGCGGGGTCCATATCATGCGGCTCCTAACAGAACCGTTTAGGATTAGAACGGGAGTGAGACAGGGATGTCTCTTGTCTCCATTTCTTTTCTTACTAGCAATAGATTAGGTAATGAAAAAATCGACCTCAGACAACAGAAATGGAATCCAGTGGACTCTGACTAAACAGCTTCATGATCTGGATTTTGCAGATGACTCGGCTCTTCTGTCCCATAACCATAATCAGATGCAAGAGAAAATGAAAATTCTCGATGAGAGGTCACAACAACTGGGCTTGAAAATACACTGGGGAAAAGACAAAGATTTTGAGAATAAATGCAAGAAATGATAACAAAGTTGAACTCGAAAAAACACCACTAAAGGATGTAGAATCGTACACATATCTTGGCAGTAATATAGACAGAGTTGGAGGGACCGTCAATTGTGGCAGTGTAGTAGTATAGTAGAAAGCTCGAAGGAACTGATGGCTCGTGATCATATAGTGGAAGGTGATCGTGGTAGTAGTGGTAGGAAGAAACTGATCAGCCGTTAGTTAAATCTTAACTTTTACAAACCAGCAACAGGTTCTCTCATCACAGGATTGACTTAATCAGTAACAATTATACGTTTTCAAGATCATATAAAAGATGTTTATTTCAGTATGGGATATCTTGTGAAGTAATATGACTGTGAACATCGAATTGTACTCAAATACATTCAGTCAGACTCAAAAGATACCACTGTCCTCCTTGAACCTTTTGGGCGGATGTTATTCTGAAGTAATATAACTGGGAACATCGAATTGTACTCAATACATTCAAATCTATCGTACATCATTCACAAAAGATCCCCAGTTCTCCAAGTCTTGGCCGGATGTTATCCTTTCAATCGTTGACCAGAAACTAACTAATGATTGGTCATTTGGTCAACAGTCAGTTAATTTAATCTCTAAACCAACTAACTACAAAATCTCTCTACCAAATTTATTATTACCAAGGGACGTTGACCCATCATAGTTCCAGTTTATGGACTTTCCGGTATATCTTGTATGAAAATCCACACAAGATTTAATGACATCATGGACTCATGAGTACCATGACAAATGATGTCATTGGTTTGTGACTACTGTGAGTACTAGCTAGCCTATACATGTACATAGTGTATCTGTTGCTGTCATTATTGACGATGTTTCAAACGTCGATTTATTGGTTGTATCTTTTTCACCCTGGTCAAAGTTGGGGAACTATGTCTTAACTTTGCTGTGTCAGGTTGATTAGGGGTTATCTCCCTTTTTGGTTCATTCATTGTGTTTGACCTTTAGGGTCAAAGGTAAACAGTTCTGGGCTATTTGCCATGCGCAGTTGTGGCGCGCAAAATTAGACTTCCGTGAGGGAGAGTGAGGACTGCCTTCTGTAGGACGTGAATGTCCGTTGTATCCTGGGGAAGGAAAATCTTCGACGTGACTGCGTTGTCAGTTTTCCCCAGTGATTTTTTCTTATGTTCTGAGGATTCGCTTCAAGGTAACACCGACTTTATCATTACTACGCATATCGGTTGCAGAATTTGTTAAAGGCCTACCTAGCCTGTGAGAACAGCTCACAGTTCCTGTAATGCAGAACTTATATTTTGTGCTCAAGGTAGCTACTTAAGACTATTCGTCTTTATATGATCAGAAGTCCAGTGACGAAGTTATATAAGGTGGAAACCGCAGATTGGCGGTATATTTATACAAACATTATAGCAGGGTTGATACAACCAGCTTATGAAGAGTACACAGCTGACGTCATATCGAGGTCTGTGTAATGGCCACTATTCTACCACATGAAAAGATGTAACTGGCGTGTTATGCCAAGTTGAACGACGGCCCTGGTAATAGGATTACATGAGTTAAGGGCTCGTCCATTGTATGATGGAGTTATTAAGGTATCTGACGCGTTCAGTCAGGGATACCAAAGCGGCATTATGAACTGTACATTAAGGAACATACCACTATTGACCATGCCCACATATTTGAATGTTCACCAGCCTTAGAATGCCTGATATGTACCAAGCGATTTCAATTAACATGATGTACATGAACCTGTTTACATTGACTGTTCCTGTGTGATTCTACTGTTAGTCCTGTGAATAAATGTATGAACTGTCACCAGTAGTTTCAACCATCATTGGCTTCAGTACGAGTGTGACTGGGTGTATTGTGTAACCATATATGAGCCTAAACTCATTCGTGACTACACACCCATGTCTCATCATCATCCTAAACTCATTCGTGACTACACACCCATGTCTCATCATCATCATCATCGTACAAGGACCATGTATGCTGTCAGCGTGAGCGACCCAGATCTTCACCGCACCATTACACTGTTCAGGTGACATCAACACGCATACCTGGCCAACTACACATCACGCATAAAAAACCAACTAACATTTCTGGTGGCCATTACATTTCTGGCCTTAACATTTCTGGTAGGCCAGTTCTGTGGGCTTTACGGCTTCAATTTTGGTTTCGGCTACAGATTGGAACGATCAAGGTTGACAGCTATAAATAACACATATCCGTAGTACTCTACATTTCCAAGTTTTGGCTACACAGGACTGTAGAAATAGGTCATCGACTGTTGACCCACATAAACAGTGTTAGCATCTATGTGATAATGCTACATGAACCACAGTTGGTACAAGTACTGGAGTTAGCATCTAGGCAATATTGCTACGTGGACCACAGCTGTACACAAGTCAAGTATTTTTTTGTAAACAGTACCGCTGGTTGTTTACACGTTACAGTCAACAGACTCTTCAACGTCTGAACGTTCAAGTCACGTAGTTCGAGGTCAAGTATTTTTTGTAAACAATACCGTCGACGAACTGTTTCAACATTGGGCCTCAAGTCTCAACTATTCATCGAGAAGGTCATAGTGACTTTATGTTCCTGGAGACCACTACATGTTATTGTGGATCTAACAATCATTGCGCGCTTGGCATTGTACTCCCGTGTTGACAAAGAGCAAGAGAGTTACTATATTGTTATTTGTAACTAAACTTTGTTTGCAACACATTCAATCATATGCAATGTTATATGTTACTTGTAATATTGTGGTGTATTTTTCTGTTGTTTTCAGCGGGTTTTGGTTGGGAAAGGTGACTCCTTTAGATCATTCCACGTAACAGAGGTTGTCTATTGAGAGCGTTTTCTGTAGGGACTGCAAATTTCCTTAATTGGGATTTGCTAGCGACAATTGTTGCTATTTACGTTTAGCTGTGACGAGATTTGTTAGTGTTTTTTTCGTTATTTTTCCATTCTTTGATTTTGATTTGATTTGTTTGTATAGGTTCGTCTCTCCTTCCTTTCATTTATTTCTTTACACCTTTTTTGTTTATAACAGTGTTGCCATTTGTCGTGTTTACTTTTCGCAGTCATCATTACACATTTTTGTAACTTTTTCCTTAGTTTCGCTGTGTTGTTTATTTGACTTCTGCGAACGTTTTCGGTTGTTGTTCTGTATCTTTGTCCTTGTATTTATTATTGTCATACACAGTCTACATACATATACTTGGTCACGTATTATTATTATTGTTATTAATATGATACACTATTCATATTGAGATTATTGATAGAATATTATTATAAAGAAACAAGGTAACCATACAAGGTCTTTGACTAAGACTTGTCTCTCAAAGAGAGTGAAATAAACTGAACTGAGTATACAGGTCTAATATTAAAGACTTGTCTCCCATTGAAGTGGGATAAGGTAATTTATTTAATTTTTCAGGTTACTGATCTCATTAGACAGAATGTCTACACTGGAATACTTCATTGGACAAGGGAAATCCCTTGGCAAGTCTGGTAAAGAATTAGAAGAATTTGCGACTGCTCAATTCGCCATGGCATTGAAGTCAGAAGAAAAGAGACAAAAAGAGAAAAATAAATTGATGCAGATGCAAGCAGAACAAAAGAAGATAGATGCTGAGAATTTAAGGTTGCAAATGCAAGCTGATGAAAGAAAATTCCAGATGGAAATGGAAAAACAAAAAAAAAAATCAAGCTGCTGCAGAGGAGAGAAAACTTCAAGCAGAGGAAAGAAAACTTCAAGCCGCTGCAGAGGAAAGAAAATTTCAGGCAGAGGCGGAAAATAGAAGATTGGAAACGGAAGCCGAGGACAGGAAAGAGAAACAGAAAATGGAACATGAGGAAAGACTCGCAACTTTGGAATTAGAGAAATTGAAAGTGACAAATATGGGTGCTCATCAAGCAACTTCGGGTACGACAAAAAAGTTGGCTAGGAAGATAAAATTACCTCATTTCAATCCTTTAAAGGACGACATATCGGATTATCTGGATAGATTCCAATTTTTATGCGATACGCATAAGATAAAAAAAGAAAAATATGTTGAACAACTGATGGAATTTTTTACAGGTGAAACAGTGACTACTTTTATGACAATAGAAGAACATAACAGAACTAATTATGATGTTGTCAGAGCAGTATTACTAAAACAATATCAACTAAAAGAAGATTATCGCCTTCGTTTTAGGACAATGTTGCCAGAAAATGGGGTAGATTTCTCTGATTTTATTACAAAGATCCGTCGTACATTTACACGATGGATTGAGTTGTCTCAAACTGAGAAAACATATGAAGGCCTAATGGACTTATTACTTCGAGACAAAGTTTTGTCATCTGTTAATGATTCTTTCCTTGCATTTCTTCATGAGCGTAAGCCCAAAAACGTAAAAGACATGGAGGAATACTGTTGCCAGTATGCCACCGCGCATCCCCATGCTACTGTTAGCAATTCTAAAGTGAAAGAAGGGTTGCCAGTTGCTTCGGCAGCACCATATGGCCCTAATTTCAATAAGAAATTTCAGGGTGCTCAACAAAACTAGAATAGGAAAAGTAATCAGAATTACACTCATAAGCAGAGTAACCCAACATATGAAGGCTCTTCTTCTAAGAACTGGAGACGAGATGGTAGTTCTCGTAATTTTGGTGGTAATAATTTTAGACACTATCGCAAAGGTTATCACAATAAAAACTACCCGAGCTTTTCTTCTCGGGATAACCATTCTCGACGTCAAGAATATGACGATGGTGAATATACAAACCGGGATTCAAACCGGAATGATAATTACAATAGGTAATATGATAACAATTACAGGGGAAATGATAATCGCGGTAGACCTAGATATAACAAAAGAAAAGCTTACCAACAGGCAA
Source organism: Oreohelix idahoensis (assembly GCA_024509875.1). Lineage (NCBI taxonomy): Eukaryota > Metazoa > Mollusca > Gastropoda > Stylommatophora > Oreohelicidae > Oreohelix > Oreohelix idahoensis. The sequence goes on from JAMPIV010005957.1 coordinate 85,018, forward strand.
ACTCTGCACAACAAGAGTTTGATGGAGCCTGTAATCAAGTGAATGATAGTGGGAACTCTAATGCTATCACCGGTTGTGCTTTCGATTTTGGGAGAGCAACTGAATGCCCCCAATGCTCAACATTGTTCGAGCCATCGTCTGTATCTACCTTAATTTGTGGTCACCCTCTTCCCGCTCTTCCTGCTACAGTTGCGCATGATGGGAGAGGATCTCTCATCTTGCATAAAGGTCTAGTGAATGATAGTCCAGTCTCAGTGCTTTTTGATTCTGGATGTACTACTGTCGGGGTTAGGCAGTCTCTGATAGACCCTCGCTGTTACACGGGAAAGGTGGTCAAATGTGTTACATTTGGGGGTACCATGGAAAAATATCCTACTGCTGTCATTAGCATTGATACTCCCTTCTTTACAGGAGATGTCCACGCATGTCTTCTTCCTAATCCTATTTCGGATCTTATAATCGGTCGTATTCATGGGGTTAAGGAATGCACCCCGCAACAAATTTCTATTTGGGAGGAACAAAATATCCAAACGGTCAATGCAGTGGTAACAAAAGCCCAAGCTCTTATCCCTCCAACTTCATCTGATGATAGTAATGAAGTTGATAGCCAAGACGATCACTTGGTGATTTCGCATGACTCGTTTGTTAAACAACAAGAAGAAGATCCTTCTTTAAAGAAATTCTTCCTTATCGCAAAGAAAGGTGATCCTAATCAGAATACGAATCACAGATCGTATATCACTATGAAGAATGGTATATTGGTACGAATGGTACAACACTCGGACAAGTCTATGCATTCGCAAATTCTTGTGCCTAAGTGTATGAGAGCCTTAATTCTTCAACATGCACACGATTCTCAGTGTGTTGGACATATGGGTTTTTCCAGAACTAAGACTAGAGTCCTTGCACCTTTCTTTTGGCCATTCGTGAACAAAGACATACGAATTTATTGCCGATCTTGCAAAATTTGTCAAGAGGTCAGGTCTAAAGGTCCAAGACATGCTGCACCTATTCAGGCCGCAGATATTCCTATTCGGCCGTTTCAGAAAATGGCAATAGACATTATTGGCCCGGTCAGCCAGAGGACATCAATTTATCCTTACTTGCGTTGACATGTGCACGCGTTGGCCAGAGGCTATTCCTCTTAAAAGCATATCAACTGTCGATATCGCAGATGCTCTTTGGCTCATATTTTCTCGTCTGGGATTCCCCGGAGAAATACTGTCAGACCACGGCACTCAATTAATATCGGACACTATGTCTCATGTAATGGCCACTCTGGACATTAAAAGGTCTCTCAGTAGTATTCATCATCCAATGTCCAATGGATTGGTTGAACGTCTTAATAGGACACTAAAGAACTTACTTGGCAAGATAACGGAGGATCATCTTGATGATTGGGACAGGGTCCTACTTGCAGCTCTCTTTGCTTATAGAGAGGTTCCCAACGAGCATACAGGGTTTTCTCCTTTTGAACTTGTCTTTGGCGCGCAACCGCGCGGTCCTATGTCCTTGCTACACGATCTGATCACTGCCGATAATATTGACGATGATACACAATCGTCATATGAATATGTCATTGCTCTTAGGGAAAAAAATTATCGAATCATGCAGGTTAGCTACTTCATCATCAGAATTTGCTAAAGAAAAGGTTAGGCGATTCGCTAATAAGAAAAGACGCCTACGTCAACTTTGTCCTGGAGACAAAGCGTTTGTCTTACTTCCCTCGAGGGAGAACAGACTTCTCATTTCTTGGAAAGGTCCATACACTATAGTCTCTAAAATTTCGGATGTCGACTATATTGTCGATGTTGATGGAAGGCATAAAACCTTTCATATAAATATGCTTACGGAATTTATTGAACGACCAGACTACTTACAGCCTATTTTCCAGGCGACGGACGATTTTCCAGTCCAACATGGTCATATCTCATCCCTGTCCGTTATACAGGATGAGGAAACTACTTTTTCTGATGTTAACTTACCTCTTCCTGTGATTCCACTTAATTCTATGGAATCATGGAAAAACGTTACCGTCTCTTCGAACTTGTCTTTTGAGGAACAGCGTCAAGTATCTTCTACGCTTCAATCATTTCAGGATGTCCTTACCGACATTCCTGGACACACACATGTCATTGAACATGACATCATACTTACTGATCGTAATCCGATCAGAGTAAGACCATACCCTATACCTATTAAACATATTGCTACAGGGAACAATAAAAGCAACTTTACTAAGAGAAATAACCGTGATTGTGGACAGTACTAAACGCGTCCATCACGTAACGGTTCTTCTTCAAAGAACTGGAGGCAATTTAATTGTCCTCAACATTTTGGGTCTAGTAACTATAGGAACTTTGATAAAAGTTACCAACCTTATAATAGTTTTTCTTGGAAACAACAAAATCCACGTAACAGGAATTTTGAGTATAAGGGAAATAATAATCACAATTATGATAACTGGAGTTCAAATAAGAGCAATGGTCTCAACAGAGATAATAATTTTGATAGATCTCGTTGTGAAGGTAGATCTCAACATGAATCTACTTAGCTCTGATGTCCTAGATTTCCTGATACACTTCCAGACTTATGTCTGTTCTTAATATCATAATATATATTTACACAATTGTGTCATATTTTGGATGATGTATATGACTTTAACAAATTTGGTTATGTCCATCCATGATATATATCCATTAGATATGCTGATGGTATAGTATTGTAGTTCATGATATTTGTATATTGCTATAATTATATTATTTGACAATTTTTGATATCTATGATTGGTATTGCCAGCAACTTAGGTTTCTTTAATGGTACCTCCCGAGTTTGTTTTGCTTAGAGGAAATATTTTCTCTTATGTTGGGAGATGATTTTTACTCTCTCCAGACGCTTTATTTATGCGTCTATTGTACCTGATATTAGGTTCATTCTTTCATGGGCACATAATTGATGCTTGTGCTATCTTGCTCATGGATATATTTTTTTTTTAAATGTGTCATTTTTTTACAGGGGAGGGGGGGGGGGGTGTGCAGTAATATGTTGCTGTCATTATTGACGGAGTTTCAAACGTCGATTTATTGGTTGTATGTTTTTCACCCTGGTCAAAGTTGGGGAACTATGTCTTAACTTTGCTGTGTCAGGTTGATTAGGGGTTATCTCCCTTTTTGGTTCATTCATTGTGTTTGACCTTTAGGGTCAAAGGTAAACAGTTCTGGGCTATTTGCCATGCGCAGTTGTGGCGCGCAAAATTAGGCTTCCGTGAGGGAGAGTGTGGACTGGCTTCTGTAGGATGTGAAAGTCCGTTGTATCCTGGGAAAGGAAAATCTTCGAAGTGACTGCGTTGTCAGTTTTCCCCAATGATTTTCTGTACGTCAGGAATGACGACAGTGTTATTTCTTATGTTCTGAGGATTCGCTTCAAGGTAACACCGACTTTATCATTACTACGCATTCGGTTGCAGAATTTGTTAAAGGCTTACCTAGCCTGTGAGAACAGCTCACAGTTCCTGTAATGCAGAACTTATATTTTGTGCTCAAGGTAGCTACTTAAGACTATTCGTCTTTATATGATCAGAAGTCCAGTGACGAAGTTATATAAGGTGGAAACCGCAGATTGGCGGTATATTTATACAAACATTATAGCAGGGTTGATACAAACAGCTTATGAAGAGTACACAGCTGACGTCATATCGAGGTCTGTGTAATGGCCACTATTTTACCGCATGAAAAGATGTAACTGGCGTGTTATGCCAAGTTGAACGACGGCCCTGGTAATAGGATTACATGAGTTAAGGGCTCGTCCATTGTGTGACGGAGTTATTAAGGTATCTGACGCGTTCAGTCAGGGATACCAAAGCGGCATTATGAACTGTACATTAAAGAACATACCACTATTGACCATGCCCACATATTTGAATGTTCACCAGCCTTAGAATGCCTAATATGTACCAAGCGATTTCAATTAACATGGTGTACATGAACCTGTTTACATTGACTGTTCCTGTGTGATTCTACTGTTAGTCCTGTGAATAAATGTATGAACTGTCACCAGTAGTTTCAACCATCATTGGCTTCAGTACGAGTGTGACTGGGTGTATTGTGTAACCATATATGAGCCTAAACGCATTCGCGACTACACACCCATGTCTCATCATCATCATCATCGTACAAGGACCATGTATGCTGTCAGCGTGAGCGACCCAGATCTTCACCGCACCATTACACTGTTCAGGTGACATCAACACGCATACCTGGCCAACTTCTTCTTCTTCTTCTTCTCGTTCGCTGTTGTTTAGAAATGTCTACACAAGAAGTCCGGTTTTCTGGATGTATGTTGCTGTGGTTGAAAGTTCTTCAAGACTCCCAAACAGCTTTGTGTGGATGTGCGTCTCTGTGGGCCAATGTTCAGTTCGCAATTGACTAAGCATGTGGCAGTCTTGCAGGATGTGTTCGGCTGTCTGTGCTGCCTGTCCACACGTACATAGGGGTGATGGGACCAATCTCAGTCTGTATAAGTGACTGTTCAGTCTGTTGTGTCCTGTTCTCATACGGAACAGGATCACCTGTTTTGCTCGATCAAGATATTGATAGTTGTCTCTTTGTTGATCAATTTTCCTGATGGCCTTGATAAGGGTCTTCTTTTCCTGGAATGTGATTGTTTGTTCTTTTTGTTCCTGTGTTGCTCCCTCTTTTGCTAACATATCTGCTCTCTCATTTCCTGGTATGCCACAGTGTGATGGTATCCACTGTAGCACTACCCTTCTTTTGATATTTACTTCGCATAGGACTTTGTTTAATTCTGGCAGTTTATCACTGTTGAGGGCTTGCAGAACTGACATTGCATCGGTAAGGAATACAACCTGCTGACATTGGCTTATTGTGTTATTTATTATTCCTGCAGCAATGCTTATGGCCTGTACTTCAGCAGCATAGTTTGAACAGAATATTCCAGTAGGTGAACAGGTGGATTCATTTTCTTTGTCTGGATAGACCACATAAACTCCTGCGCCTCCGTTCTTCACTGCTCTGGTTGCAGATCCATCAGTATATACTTGGATCCATGCTTCTCTGGGGTATAGTTCTTCAATCATGTCACATGCTGCTATTTTCCTTTGGAGAGTATTTAGCTCTCCCATGGGGCAGGTGGTAGTTATGGAGGTCTTAATACTGAAATTTTGATGTTGTTCCCATGGGGTTGGGAGGAGTGTGGGAGTTATTTCCTTAGTGATGTCTGGTAGTTCATCCTTGTATGTTCTAATTAGTTTTTTGGACCGATGCACAAAACTGCTTCTCTTCAACCTCCCACTGGCTAAATCTCCAAATCTAGTTTTCATTGGATGTGCGGGCATGTTCTTGTACTTTTCTGCTTGGATCAGGGTCTTAGTGTCTCGTCTGTATAATAAAGGTGGAATGCCTGTGATTTTTTCCATTTCATTTATTGGTGTGGTCTTCATGGCACCCGTGATCAACCTAAGCGCTTGATTTTGTACTTTATCTAAGGCTTGTAGGTGTGATTTGGCTGCTGTAGACCATGCTGCTGATCCGTACTCTAATATAGGTCTTATTGCACCTGTATACACTTTCTTTAGTGTTGTTTCGTTAGCTCCCCAACTTGATCCAGCTATTTTCCTCAGTATGGAAAGTTTTCTTCTCGCTTTAGCCTCTGTTCTCTCGATGTGGGGCCTCCATGTCATTCTCTTATCTAATGTAATGCCCAAGTACACCGGTTCCTCATCTGTTTGGACATGTATATTTCCAAGTCGTATCTCTCCTGCTTTGTCTTTGTTGGAGAGCGTGAAAAGTGTTGTTGATGATTTTTCAGCGTTGATCTGCACCATCCATTTCTCTGCCCATGCTGCTATGTTGTCTGCTGCCCTTTGTATTCGCTTATTAGCGATAGTTAGATGTTCTTCTACACACCACACCACCAAGTCGTCAGCGTATAGGGCAGCTCTCACACCTTGTGGCAGATCGTGGATGAGGTCATTGATGAATACAAGGAACAGGGTGGGAGACAATACTGAGCCTTGAGGAACTCCATGTTTTAGGAGGATTTTCTTGCTGTTGTGACCTTCCATAGTGACTCTTGCTTTCCGATTGTGTAGGAACGACTGGATCCATTTTCTCATATTACCCTTGATTCCGTTCCTTTGCAGTTTTACTATTAACCCGTCTTTCCATACTTTGTCAAAAGCTTTTTGGAGATCTATCCATAGGGTAAAGACTTTTCTCTTTTCTTGGAAGGCATCTTCAACGATCTGTGACAGGTATGTGATTTGGTCTTCTGTGCTGCTGCACTCTCTAAACCCTGCTTGTTCTGGCACTAAAATTTTCTCGGATTCCAAGTACCATTTCAATCTTCTGTTGATCATCCTCTCCATTGTCTTACATACACAGCTTGTTAGGCTTATTGGTCTGTAGCTGGTGGCCTTCCTGTTGTCTTTTCCTTTCTTTATGATGGGACACATGAGCGCCTCTCTCCATATCTGTGGCACACTGCCTGTCATCCAACTGTAGTTGTATATTTGCAACAGTTTGCTCATTGCTGTATATCCTAGGTGTTTTAGCATTTCGTTGGTTATACCATCCGGGCCTGGTGATTTCCTGTCTTTAAGTTTCCACACGGCTGTTTTTAACTCGTCCATATTGAAAGGTTTGGACATAACGTCCGGACTGTTTCCATTAGTTCTAGTGTGGATTATTTCTTGACGAATGTCTCGTTGTCTGCGTAAATTGACGGAGATGTTACTTTCATTTCTGTAGGATTCCGCAAATATGTCTGCTGCTTGTTTGCCGGTATATAGTTTCCCTGCATCGTCTAGTGTAATGGTTTGTCGTTGGTCCAAATGGGGCAGTGATGCGCAATACAAGACTCAACATGTCTCTTAGCCTCTCCTGCCCAAGTCTACCTCACCTACTCGTGGTGGACCCCGTTATACCCAGTAATCTTGCCGAAGGTTGGGTATCAACCCCAGCGGGAGGCAAGATGGGACAGCAAACGAGGTAAAGGCAAAATCAAATCCCCCAGCCAGAGGGGGAGGCATGAGCACACTCTGCCTTAAGAAACAGGTGCTGAAGTCAGATGTACCAGGCCAGGAGGCGCACCAGCAACCATGGTACCATGCAACCCGCTTTGGTTTAATATGTCTACACAACAGATGTCAAAAAAATTATCGTTATGGTGCTCGCCCTGTGAAGTCCCTCCAGGCAGGAGCAGTGCCGGATTCTGAGCCTCGACAGAATCCACCCTCAGCTACTGGAGGTCTCCTTAGTCCGCCAAATGGAGCCAGGAGGCGGAAGGAGAAAGTAACTGGCCAACCAGATAAGACAACGGCCCCTCTGAATGTCATGCATTGGAATGCAGAGGGAGTCAACAACAAAAAGACTGAACTAGAGAATACCCTATTTCGGAAAGAAATTAGCATATGCTGCATACAAGAAACTCACCTACAGGAAGGAAAACATTTTAAGATACGGGGCTATCAATGCTTCAGAGTTGACAGAAAAGATCGGAAGAAGGGTGGCATACTAACACTGATAAGGAATAACCTCAACGCTATAGAATCCAAGACATATAAAGAAGGTGCAGAATACCAAGTAATCCATCTAAAACATAACACTCTGGAACTGGATCTCCTAAACTTCTACTGCCCCAATGACATACCACTGAACATGACTAGCATAGATGTCCCCATTGGCAACTTCATAGCGGTGGGAGACTTCAACAGCCATTCCCAAAGCTGGGGATACAACCAGCTAGATAGAAGGGGCGAAGAGATAGAAAACTGGCAAGATGACAATAACCTAACCCTTCTAAACAACCCTAATGATCCTCCAACCTTTTACTCCAGAAGATGGCATAGCACCTCTACTCCAGACCTGGCATTCTGCACACCTGATTTGGCTGGGATAGTGGAAAGGGAAATAGGAGAACAACTCGGTGGAAGTGATCATCGTCCTGTATTCATCAAAATTAATAGAACAATTAATACAAGTCCAAGTCAGCCAAGATGGAATTATAAAAAAGCAAAATGGTCCATTTATCAACACAGAGCAAATCTGCTTACAAAAGATATTAAGGTACTAGACAGAGACATTAACAGAGTCATCTGGGATTTTAATAATGGAGTACTCAAGGCAGCAAAGGAGACAATACCGAGAGGAGCGAGGAAGAACTATGTACCATATTGGTCCAACACACTACAAAACCTACATGAAGATATGAATGAAGCAAGGCACACTGCAGAGGTACAACCATCCCAACAGAACCATATCATGCTACAAAAGGCAAAAGCAAAATTCATTAAAGGAAAGCTAGAAGCCCAGAGGAGAAGCTGGAGGGAAAAAACATATAAACTAAACCTTGAAAAGGAAGGGAGAAAGTTGTGGAAACTCACTAAACAATTGAATGACGATAACAATTCTCAACCTGGCCAACTACACATCACGCATAAAAAAACCAACTAACATTTCTGGTGGCCATTACATTTCTGGCCTTAACAGTATCTGACTTGCTAAAGTACTTTCTATCTTAAGGGTGGCGTAGTAGGCCACACGGCTACACGATGACATCAAAATAAGAATACAAAAAGCAAGAGGAGCTTTCATTGCGTTGGGAAACATATGGAGAACAAGAGAAATCAAGTCCAACACAAAATTAAGAACCTTCAACTCAAATGTCGATTCTGCCCTATTGTATTGCTCTGAGATATGCAACAAAAAAAAACAACAACCAAAAAGCTACAGACTGTTATGAACGAGTGCTTGCGTAGTATAGAAGGTCTGAAATGGTATGACAAAGTCACAAATGTGGAATTGATGACAAGAACCAGACAAGTGCCAGTGGAACAAAAATTGAGAAGAAGACGCTGGCGATGGATAGGACACATATTGAGGAGAAATGTTTATGGCATTACAAGGCAGTCCTTGTTCTGGAATCCACAGGGAAAGAGAGGCAGATGTAGATAAAAAAACACATGGAGAAGAGAGCTTTATACAGTGGTGAAAATGATGAGGAAAACATGGAAAGAACTTGAGCGGATGGAACAGGACAGGAAGACTTGACATGTGTTTGTCGAAGGCCTATGCTCCTCAGGGAGCTAAAGGGTATTGATTAAATATATACATATTATTTCAAGCGTTTAATAATGCAAAACATAGAATTATAGATATACAACTTACCCCAAATTGACTTTGGGATTACAGACTTCTGGCTCAGAGATAGAGTTAATGCAACTTGTTGAAGATGCCTCTCACACGTGTTCTGGGGTTGTTACATTATAATAAGCTCCCACTTTGACTCCGTGTTTCATATTCCTCAGATCCCATTTTTCCTTGCTAATAATGGTAGAGTTTTCTTGGGCTTTTAAGTCCTCAAGAGGCTCAAACAAGTCCGGTCTGATAAATGAATTCTGATTTTTATTTTCTATACTCTGGCAGGTCTGGTTGGTTTCTCGGCGAGGCACATTTTCACAGTGCTATAAACTGCAAAAGTGTCAAGTTATATTACCCTTTTCGTTCCTGGCACGTGTTGTTTACTATAAGACCAGGCCCCAATCAGAAATTTTGTTATGTTTACATCTCGAGTGCGGCCAATAGTTTCAAACATGCGTGTTTGGGATGGGGTTTATTCAAACAATTTCCTCATTGGAATTCTGTGTGTGATTGTAAGGTCTCTTCTTCCATATATGGCAATCTTGACATTCGAATATTATCTTCAATGATTACAAATACCACTCTCTATATTATCACAAGCAATGTCTTCGTAATAATTATGCCGGAAGCTGATTTCAACATTCCGACTGTCAAGTGCATGTCTGTAATCTGTCCGCAAGCGGATGATTTATCGCCCGGCACGCTTTAGGTAAACACAACGCTCGGTCACTTTGCGAAAACTGACTGACCAATCTGGGTTTTTTACGTGTGCCTAATCTTAGCAAAGCCGAGAAGCTTAAAGCAAACATGACGAGTTGTCACCGAAGGGAGTGCAAAATTAATTAGAAAATGGCTAATACCTGGGAGTAAGCGGGGAAAGGAAATGTGCTGACCACTAGAAAATTCACGTAATTTAGCACACACACAAATGTAAATAAATCCAAATTCCGTGACAGTATACTTACTCACTCAACCGTTTTACCTTAAATGCTGATTTTATATGCATTGATGCATGCATTCATGCATCCACTTATTTGTCTATCTATCTATCTATCTATCTATCTATCTATCTATCTATCTATCTATCTATCTATCTATCTATCTATCTATCTATCTATCTATCTATCTATCTATCTATCTATCTATCTATCTATCTATCTATCTATCTATCTATCTATCCATCCATCTATCTATTTATCTATCTATCTATCTATCTATCTATCTATCTGTCTGTCTGTCTGTCTGTCTATCTCTCTGTCATAAAATATAATGCAATTTAATTACAAGAAATAAAATACATCATATTAAATCAAGCTGAAATACCTTCGTTTAATGCAAGGGAAACAACCAACCAAGAAATAATGCATTTTTGCAGTATGTGCACCAGGACATAGAACTGTAAGTATAATTTTTTTTTTTTAAAGGTGGAATAGCTTTTGAATGCTACAAAAACTTTTTCCAGCTAGGTAAATAAAAGTCCCGTTTACAATTACTGTTTGAGCATATGCAAAATTAAAACACGTCAAGATTGCAGTTATGACAATCGGTCGACATCAAATGTGTGTACGCTGTAACGGTTTTGTTAATTGATAACACAAAATGTCGTAAGTTTACTATGCAGGGTTTAGTGCATTTTTTCCTCTTTAACGCATTTAGTGTTTTAGTTTTTTTTTTTAAAACATTCATTCTTGTGTGATTGGAAGATGATCAAAGGGACATTACCGGGGAAAGACAAGCTTGAGAAGTAATTCGTGAGTTAAGAGACATAGTAAGTCACATGACTTCCGGTAGGACGAGGCTATAAATACGGGATTCACAAGAGATTTGTTCTCTTCTTCGTCGTTTTCTACTAGCATATGGCTAGTAGCAGTTTGCTATTCGAGGCCGCCATCGTGTAAGCAGTGGGGCACAGGTTATGTGTTTTATGATAGACAATCCAGATGATATAGACAAGCTTTTTTGACAAACATATGTGAGTTTGTGCTGCTGCAGAGAGCAGAAAAGATGGTAACGTCTGTAACCTGATAGTCAACTGTAACCGAGAACGAGATAGATCAAGATGTTTCAAGAGAACCTGGTATGCAGAATTTTGATATGAACTTCGTGAAAAGTGTAGCGGTGACATTCAAGTGACATTCGTAAATGTATACACCACATGATTTAACAAGAGTAGAAGCAGTAGTGGTTCGAGTGACAGTTTTTTATAAACAGTATAGGCTGAAGGGTAAAATATCATTCCCTGGAGGTAGTCCAGTTTGCCTTAACCCGTGTCAACGTTCACTGATTGAAATTTATCGAGTAATAGGGAACTTAGAAGAAATCTCTTCCTGGCCATTTCGCTTCATGTATGAACTTGTAGGGTTCAATACTATGAGAACTGTGTGAGAGTTATGAAACTGATGTAATGCTATGATTTGTCAATTATATGTTGTACATATGTTAAAAGTTAATAAAAGTTAAGAAAACATAGGCCACGTCTCGTTAAAGTAACAATCAAATGTCATCAAGTTATCTCTGTTATCATGTGGTCAACGTAACGTTTCATTAAAAAGCTACAAAAGTAAGAGAGATGAATAATTTCACCAGTAGTATGTACTTACAAGACAAAATGAACCTGGGCCACTATGCACAGTCTACAGAAATAAAGTAAGGTCACTGCCACACTTGCTATCAACTGATAGATGAAAACAAACAACGATAACATTTATTGATTCTTTTCATCATTTGGTTAATCATTCAGTCCTTCACTTTAGAATAATTTCTTTCATTTTGGTTTGAAATTTAAAAAAAAAAAAAACTGTAGCAGTGAAGTAGTCCCAATTTTCTGTACTGCTTGTCTGCTCTAGCTCTGGGTTAAAAGTTCTGCTCCATCGCTCCGATCTTCAGCTCTGGTCTCCGCTCCACAACAATGGATAGAACTTGGTTCGGAATGAACCATCAGTTTGTTTTTATTTCTTGGAGCTAAAATAATACAATAATGTTTTAAAGTCTGCTTGTTAAGTTACATGGTTGGATAATAAATAAATGAAGAAGAAAGTGCATATACGAGTGGGTGAAGGAATGAGTAAAAGATTGAATAAGGGAAGGACAAAAGGACGGGAATGATAAATGTATGAAGGAAAGAAAGAAAGAAAAAATATAACGTAAAAATGAAGAGCGACACAGTTAAAGAAGAAAATGATAAAGGGCGGGAGAAATGGAAGAATAAACGAATAGAGAGAAAGAAAGGAGGAGGGTATGGAAGATGAGAGGAGGGAAGTAGAAGAGGAGGGAGATGGAAGGAAGGAATAAAGCGAGGAAAAAGCAATGGAATAATGAATGGAAGTAAGAGAGATAGAAAGTGATGAATGAAATGAGAGTATGAGGAAGAACGAATGGAAGAAAGGAAATGAAGGAAGATAGGGTAAAGGGGAGGTAGGAAGAAAGGAGCGAAGATGAAAGAAAGGAGGTAGATGTAAAAAATAAAAGAATGGAAGGATGAAAGGGAAAGATTTAAGAAGGAAGTTAAAGAGGAAGAATAAAACCAACCCAAGGAAAGGAAACATTAAGAAAGACTGCAAGAGACGAAGAGAGAAGGAATGAAGAAAATAATTAAAGAAGTAAGACAGAAGGAAGTTTGGGAAGGAGAAAAGAAGAGGATAGAGAAAGCGGTAACTAAGAGTGAGGACAAAAAACGGGAGTGGAAAACAGTGAACGAAGGAAAAAAAGTAGGAAAAGAGAAATGAGTCAATAGCGAGGAAGGAAGAATGATCGGAAGGAAGGGGGGGGGGGGGGGGGGGGGGCCGTTTATGAACCGCAACTCGTTGTGCTAAATTTAAAATACATGAAACCAGTGATTTTACTTTCCTGATCCATTTACTAACCCAAATTTGCTGTATTATTAAACATGAGACAATTCAGAACTGGCTCCTAAGCAGTTGTCAACCCTAGGTGTAAAAACAAAAGTCGCACTCACTGTCATTCAGTCACAGCCAACATTAATACCGTGTATGACCCCCTACAGCATCAATACAGGCTTGGCATCGGCGTCTCCGTCTTTGCTGTTTGGAAGCGATTGCGCAGATGTAACAATAGAATTTAGCGATCTTGAGCTAGTGTTGTCACACGAGGTTGACCAAGCCTGGGACGGTCATTGGTGGTACCTGTCGCCCGAAATCGCTGGTTCAGCCTCACTATAGTGGACTGGTCACAATTGAAATGTCTGGCAACTTCTCTGGTCGCCATTCCACTGCTGAGCATACCAACAGCTTGCCATCGCTCTTGTGACGACAGTCGAGGCATGACAAAAACATTAACAGACTTTCTTTCGTTGAAAACAGATAATGGCTTTTTACTCGCTGAAACATGACTAATGCGTGTGCCAAATTTCAATGTGATTCGACTTTTAATAAAGCCAGAATTTATCAAAAACCTTGTTTTGCACGCACAATTTCAAGTAAACATCACATCGACAGTAAAGTTGGAATACATGAACTTCAACACTTGCACACTTTCGCGGTTTGAAAATCGCTCACTTGCATAAACATTTCAACAGTGAAAACATGTCACGATTTCGATGCGTTTTTAATGGCGGCTAGTATAATATAAATAACTTAAGTTTTACAAAATCGAATGAAATAAAATATAAAGACAAAGCACCATTAGTTAAAAAAAACAAATGTAAATAAATTATTGTTTCATTTTAGATTATATCATCAAAACAACATGGCGCTTAACAATTATTAGTAACTAGCAATAACCCGTCAAACTTGACGGGTTTTTTAATTATAGTGTGCTGTTTCCGTTCCCAGATGAGCAGATAGAAGTACATTCTTAGAGTGTTTTTGGTTTCTTTCCATTATACAGTGCAATCAAACTGTTCATGAACACCGTCATTTGAACGCTTTTCTTTGTTGATTGTAACTATTCTCGGGAGAGTATATATAATGGAAACAATACAACTTTTCAACATGGTTGCATTCCTCAGCTGTAACTAACGTATACACGGCGAGAATTATGTTATTTTAGATTCAATTTAAAATTTCTTTGATGACAACATTTCGTGTGAAAGTGCATGGATTATTTTCAAAGAGTGTTCCCTGATAATAAGATAATAAGTGGTTTTATTTGGCGAGCGCTACTAATTTCGTGAAAAAATAAAATGTAGCCGCCTGTGGGGCTTTATATATTAAGTTATGTGGCGTTGGGGTAATTATTTTGCATGTACCACTTTTACATGTTCCTTGACAGAGAGTAGGTTTGGTTTACTAGCCTATCTGCTAGAGATTTATTCATTTTGATCCTGAACTCCTTGTTTTCTCATAAGATATTAATTTATATGTTATCTGTGCTTCCTCCGTCTTTGGGGAATATAGCCTGTTTCCGAGGAAATCACGGTATACACGGCTACAAAAAATAAAAACCAAAGTATTTGTTTTATATAACACCCACGCCACGCGTTGCACACCATGCGTTGCGCACTTTTTTTTTCTGGCGCGAGTTACTATTTTGAGTGAGACCGACCGACGTAACATACATCGGTAATTATGTTAGTTGGGATGGGATAAACAACGTAAATGAGGTCAATGGTTTGTGCAATTTTTAATGGTTGCATCCCTTTTTAATAACAAAGGAATGTAGTACTTGTAATTGTCACAGATTCAGTAAATAATTTAATATTTGTTTTAGATCAATGACTTTCATTAAACCTCATGTTAACCCAAAACCAGAAGTTCAATTATGTTATCACGTTGATTTTAAATGAGTTATAATAATTCCTCAATGTTAATATATTTATTCCAGCCACTGCTATGCAAATTTTTACAACCAGGAAAACAAACATTTTGGAATAGCTCATAAACAGGTCAAAATTAGTTTAATCAACAGCGAGTGCGAGCAGCTAGTCCATTCTTGTATTCGAACTTTTGCCTTCTACTTGGATTTCTCGTGCGGATTTGTGTGTGTTTATTTTCCAAGTGGATATTTCTTCTTAAATAAATCCAATTTGGAAGTCCAAGACATCACACTAAACATGGATGACGTCCTGGAAGGTGGGTCACTACACAGACCCGGTACCCTAGTTTTAACAACATCTATCCCACAAACCGCAAGAGCGTCTAACTCTCTGAATGCTTGCATTTTGGCTGGCCCGGCAGGGGTCGGCCCAAACTACATTGCAGCCCTATATAGATTCGCCAACCCGCTGAAATGGTATGCGACCCTGACGACGTTGGCGCATATAACACATTATCAAAACCTGCCTGGGAAAAATTTGAGTGGGCTAACCCCAAAAGGTCAATAATCATCAAGCACCAAGAAAAGGAAAATCAAGGGGGTGCTACACTGGCTACTCCCTGTCGTGTGGTGAGTCACTGGGGCAACTACGACAGTAGTTTTTGCCAGGAATAGTCTATGAGATATTAGATATAAGGTCTCTAGAAATTGGCTCGTTAAGAAAGAATAAAGACCTATTCGAGATAGGGACAAGAAGACAGGAATGCGAATGCTTTCCACTAGACAGTGTTTTCTAATTAATTATGCAAAGAGTTCTGTTTCCCCACGTCCTTAGCTTCTGCCGTTAGATCCCGTAAAGAAAAAGCCCCCAACCTCATCTGAGTAGAGAAAGGTTCCTATAGGTGAATATGTAACACCGACAGCACGAGTGATACATTAACAAACTCTTGATAATGATCAACCGATCGTTGGGGTTATTAATGAAATATCCACACATATAGGGTTAGTAATGGTTAGAACGTGATGATGGTGAAAGACGATTCACACAAAACACTCAGATGAGATAATAAAATTACAGTTAATTAAGTAATAGTTAATTAAGAATGAACTGGTGTAAAGTGAAATGATGATGTGATATGATACGTGTTACCAAAATGGTGAGTACTCTACACAGTCCGTGCGTCTCTAAATGCTTCTCCTAGATATGAGGATTCACATGTATGCATAAAATGTCCCAAGTTGTTATACGTTATGTCGAGTGGGGTATCTCTAAGTCGAGGACGTTCTGATGAATACTGTTGTCGTACGGAGAACGCTGACGAGATATCTATGTATATTCCTTCACTGTTTGAGTATATCTCTGTAGTGTTGATCAACAGTTAATAGCTGTCATATGAACAAAAGGTCTGTTGTCTAATCTCCCGACGGTACGGGTCAGACTGGATATCTTCACGAAATGTTAGTGATATGTAGACTCATAATCTTGCGTATGTAGTCGTGATTCATATACTTTCGAGTCTGCTTCATAAAATGCGCTTAAGAGGGTGTTGCACGTGGTATAAATATGCGATTCCTCTTTTGAGCTCTTTTGCTTGACTTCAGATAATAATGATCTTTCGAGTGATTTGAATTTATGATGACTCTGTACTGAACTTGTGATAACGATGTATTGAACTTGTGAGCAAGCAGTATATGGTGACGAAAAATGCTGCGTCCACCTTATGACTTGTGGGTGAGACAATATTCCTTTTTAATTGAGGAATGAAAGATGTCCTATGGCGAATTCTGCTAGCCAAATGTCCGTTTTTGAAAACTTATTTCTGGTTAGACGTCAGACACGTTGCGTGTAGACTCAGACTTCTGATGAACTTCTTTTCCCTTCGCAAAATCCTTTAAGAACACAATCACAGAACTGAATTATCATCCACTCTGAATAAACACGTGTATTAGGCTATGCGTTTTTGGGTTTAATCTCTTCCTCACAAGGTAAAAACTGGACTCCTTCCTAGAACAAGCTACGCAGTAGATTATATTTCTGCCAGTCCAATATGGGTTTCTGGATCCGAGATCTAGCTCCGCTCATACCAACCAATCCTTAATGGCCCCTCTGGTCACTCATTCACAGGATCGCTCTTGACTCCTGTCAGTCCAAACGTGGGTGTAGTTTGACCTCTGATTGTTTATTGTTCACCTGGCCAAGGTGGGCGTCCAATGTGGTAAACCAACGCTTGTCTGAACCGCGGCCGACCAAAGATAACACCATTACAGCATTAGACGTTTTCCCCTGGCCAATCTGGGCGTCCAATGTGGTGTCACAGAAATTACAGCATGCCCAGATGTTTGATTAGGATGACCATATGTGTTTTTACCAGATTTATCACGATGCAATGTGGGCTTCAAACGATAATGTCAGGCATGTGGAAAGAACAAATGTGGTTCTCTGGATACCGGTCGCGAGTAATCACAACGATGAAATAGCAAATATGGATTGCAAATATGAGATGAAAGAGCAAATGTCGGAGAAAATACAATATGAAAAATGTATGAAAAGATGGAGCAAAAAGGCCTTTGCGCTCGTTTATCACAATAGCCCCTCCTCAAGTGTGATGTCAATCGTACTCAGGAGAGCTTAGCCTTGTTGCTCGGGATTCCTTAATCCTTTTCCTCATCTTCGTTTTTCTCTCCGGTTTCCACCCTTTCCTCTACTTGTCTGTGCTCTCCGTCCTGCCTCATAGGATTACGGCTTAAAAAATCCGCTCCTACGTTATGTTTTCCTTGGATATAGTCCACTTTGAACGTGTAGGGTTGTAGAACAAGCGACCACCTCATCTAGCATTCAAATTCTTTGAATTGGCGAGGAAGGTCAGAGGTTGGTGATCACTCTGGATTGTAAATTTCCTTCCGTACAGGTATGCTTGAAATTTTTGTATTCCCCAGACGAGGGACAAACATTCCTTTTCGATTGTGGAATAGTTTTATTCTGCTCGGTTTAACTTCCGACTCGCATATGCGACCGGAAATAGATTTGGTGGGCTTCTGTCATCTGGCTGTAGTAATGTAGCCCCGATTCCAATGTTACTGGCATCTGTGCGCAAGATGAATTTTCTAGTTAAATCCGGTAGCCGTAAAATCGGTTTTGTGGTGAGTTTCTCTTTTAAGAGTGCATATGCATGTTCACATTCTGCTAACCATGTCACTTTATCTGGGTTTCCTTTCTTGGTTAGCGATGTAAGCGGCGCACAGAGGCTATTAAAATCCTTTATATATCTCTGGTAGAATCCACAGAGGGATACAAATGACCGGACATCCCTTTTTGTGGACGGTCTCGGTGCATTTCTCAGCTTCTCAACGTTTTGAGTCTCGGGGAACATGGTCCCATGGGATATAGTATGTCCTAGGAACTCTAGCTGTTCACACCCAATTTGACATTTGGTTGGGCGGGTGGTTAGTCCCGCTTCTCTGAGTCTGTTAAACAGCAAGAATAGCGCTGATATATGTTCTTCAAACGATTCAGTAGCTACTAGGATATCATCCATAAAATTGCTGATGGCGGGATGATTCAAAGGATCCAATAACTTTCGCATCATCCTTGTGAAGACACTAGGAGCATTGTTCAGTCCAAATGGCATCACATTAAACTCGAAGTGTCCATCTGGAGTACTGAAGGCTAACAGGTTCCTCACCTCAGCTTTTACAGGTATTTGATAGTACCCTTTACTGAGGTCGATCTTTGAAAAATAGCGAGCCCTGCTCAGCTTAGTAAATAGCTGGTTCTGGTCCGGTAACGGTTCTGGCTGGAACTGTGTTAACGCATTCAGCTGTCGGTAGTCGATGCACAGGCGGTGTTCTCCACTGGGTTTGCGTAACAGCACCACTCCCGCACTGTAAGGGGACTCCGACTTCGAAATTATGCCTTCCTTAAGTAAGTAATCAATTTCTTGCTTTAATGCCGTCGCCTTGGCATACGGAATCGGATAGGTTCTCATTCGGACGGGCGTAGGATCCGTGACTTCCATGTCAAACTCCATCAGGTTTGTCCGGCCCGGTTTGTCTGTCAGAGAGTCGGCGTGGTTTTCCATCAATCTCCTTACTTTTTCTTGCTGGGCTTCCGTTAAGGTGGAGCTTATTTTCACATCTAAATGTGATTCCTCCTGTATCACCGGGTACTCTACGGATGATAATGGCTCTTCTTCCATTTGCATTGCAATGGCCATAGTCATGAGGTGCGCTGGTTCGGCAGGGGCTCGCTCGTAAAACTTCTTAAGCAGATTTAGGTGATAAATTTTCTGCTTTCCGTTCACGGCGATTTTATAGTTGGTGCGAGAAATCTTTTCCACCACTTTGTAGGGTCCCCTCCAGCAAATCTGCAATTTATTACTGCTACTTGGCAGAAGAAGTAGCACCTTCTCTCCTACTGCTAGTTCTCGGTCCTTCGCATTGCGATTGTAATATTTGGCATGTTTCCGCCTAGCCTCCCGTACTTTCGCTGTGGCTAATTCCCAGCCAGTCTTCAGACGTTGTTTCAAGTCTGTGACGTACTGGAAGGCTGATGTGACAGTGTCGTCTGCCTTGGCATCTGTCCATGTTCTTAGTAATGCTTCTAATGGACCTTTAATAGGTCTTCCGAAGAGTAATGTTTCCGGAGGAACTCCAGTTGACGCATGTGGTACTTCCCTATAAGCAAATAATGCGGCAGGAAGAGACTGATCCCAAGTTTCTGGCTTCTCCTGTGCCAACTTCCGAAGAATAGAGGTGAGCGTCCCGTTAAACCGCTCTACTTGCCCGTTACTTTATGGGTATAGGGCGAAGTATGGATATGCCTAGTCTTGAATATTCTAAGCACCTCCTCTGTCAACTTGCCTCTAAATTGTGACCCGTTGTCTGTGTGAATTTCATGCGGGAAGCTCAATCTAGTAAAGATATTCAGTAAAGCGTCAGCTACATGCACTGAGTCGCATGCTGGCATGGCTATGGCTTCGCCCCACATGGAACAGGTGTCCACTAAGGTAAGGATATGGGAGTTCCTCTTCTTAGTTCTCAGCAGAGGTCCAATTATATCCACGGCCACTCTTTCAAATGGGGTGCCCAAGATTGGCATCTCCCCAAGGGTCGCGGGTGCCGTCCAGTGTTTTGGTGCAACTTTCTGGCACTGAGGACAAGACTTGACGAAACGTTCAATGTCACCGGTGATCCCTGGCCAATAATAGTGGCAGGCGATCCTTTGAGTCGTGGCGCTCATTCCCAGGTGTCCACTAAATGGGATAGAGTGGCCCATCTCAAGCACCTGGTTCCTATAGCTTGCAGGAACTACTAATTGGTTGTGTTCCTGTCGTTCATTTCCAGCTCGGCGATACATCAATCCATTTTTCATAAAGAAGTCTCCCTTGGTAGGTGGGTTATGTGTTCTATGTATTTTTTAAAAACAGGGCGCCAGTGAGTAATCTTCCATTTGGGCCCTCTTCAATTCCTCGGGGAGGATATTGGTAGGAGGTTCCTGCTCTGCGTCTTTTCTTGACTGTCCTCTAGTCTGTGCGGCCACCATGACTAGTGGTTGAGTAGATTCTCCAAGGAACACATATCTACATCCCAAGATTAAAGAGTAGATTGGTTCTTCCATTATAGCTGCACGAATCTCTCCTGTCACATAACGAGATTCCACTCTGATAAGTGCAATTGGCAGTGTCATGGGTGCAACATCTTTCGTCGGACCTTGGATGTCGACACTCTCTTCTGTTATCTGGTCAGGGGTGACAAGAGATGCCCTGACCACCGCATCGAAAGCAAGTCCTGTGTCATAAAGGCACTCCACAGATTGTCCGTTTACGAGGACTGATTCGATGACAGGAGGATGAGAAACGTTTCCGGTCCTCTGCTCCTTCCGGGGTGACGATTTTGTCTGCAGATAGGCAGCATGTTGGGGAGGAGGTCTGCGCTTGCACTCATTAGTGTTGTGATTGTTCAAGCGACAGTACTTGCACCATTTATCTCCCTGTCTCTGGTGTGGCGCAGCATTTTTCTTGTTTTGCTCTTTGTAGTTATCTTGTTTTGCGTGCTGTTTATGCGAGATGTGTGGTCCTTTGCTTTGTTGGTCTGGTTGGGAGCGAGCAGGTTGCTTTGGCGCCTGATCCGAAAACTTCTTTCTGGCTCCTTGAGACTCCATGAGAGCATTTTGGAATCGCTCTGCCAGTGTAAGAATATTTTCTAACCGGTCAGCGCCGTTCTCAGTGAGAAATCTACGCATTTCCACCGACATAGACTCTTTTAGTTGCTCTATCACAATCAGCTCTTTCAACCCGTCATAGTTCTCGGTAAAGTTTTCCAGTGTACACCACTTCACTAAGTAGTCTTCAATACGGGCTGCGAACTGTGAGAAAGTCTCTCCGGCCTCCTTCCTAGAACCTCGAAATTTTTTTGGGTAAGCCTCTGAATGAAGCTCGTACCTCACCAAGAGAGCTTTTTCACTGCCTGATAGTCATCTTGCTCTCCGGCCGGAAGTTTATTAAAAACTTCGTAGGCGGCTCCTCTTAGGCCCTGGGAAAGTTTCAAGTTCCACTTCCGTTCTTCAAGTCCAAACCCTGTTGCAAAGCGTTCGAAGCGGTCTTAAAAGGCGTCCATGGTATCGTTCCTTTCTGTAGAAGGTTCCAGCGGAAAGTTCAGGGCATTGGGTGGTGCAGGTTGCGAAGTAGGCATACCATCTGAGTGGGGTGAGTACCCTCCATCAAAGTTGGAAGCCGCTGCACTTTTTGCCAGCTCTATCTGATTGGTCTGTCCCTGGATTTCCAGTTGCTTCATGTTAAGTACATGCTCTGCTGCGGCTTTCTCTTTACGCCCCGCTGCTTCTGCTGCTTCTTTCCGCTCCGCTGCTTCTGCTGCGGCTTTCCGCTCCGCTGCTTCTGTTGCGGCTTTCTCCTTCTCCATTGCAAGTTTCTGCACTTCCATCTCTCTTGCATGGAGTTTATCAGTCTCCTCACTCACAAATTTCATCAGATCTTTTCCACTTAACCCGTATTCACGCCCTGCCTCCATTAAACTAGTTCTAATTTTTGCAGCATCTGCCATGATATGCAGTACGGGTTCGCGAAGGGAAAAATTGGCAGTGACCTCCAAACAAATTGTTTAGACTCGCACGAGTAATTATCTCTTTAAAACCAGCTAGGTTTAAATTAGCAATCAAGTTCAAATAGTTCTTAAAAATCACTCACTCAGCGTATTCTGAAAAATTATATAACAGATTATCTCGAAGTTTTCTATGAAAAATTTGCTAAATATTTATGACAAAAATTTTCTCAGCAGTTTACAGAAAAAGATTTTTAAAAATCAGTACCCTACAGTATCCTCTGTTCTCAAAAAGTGCTTACTCTGTCCGTTTGATACTCAATTTAAAAAGTATCACTCGTGCTTTAGAGATATAAATTATCCCCCTTATGAAATAGACAAATTATAGTAAGAGTGAGTCTAGAAGGTAATCCCTCAAAATGCTAACAAATTTTGCAGTTATCGCAACCGTATAGCAGAGATGAAAATGTGATTTATCACACTTCTAAGTCCGGGTTCACTAATCCCAAGACGAGTCCACAATTGTCGTGTGGTGAGTCACTGGGGCAACTACGACAGCAGTTTTTGCCAGGAATAGTCTATGAGATATTAGATATAAGGTCTCTAGAAATTGGCTCGTTAAGAAAGAATAAAGACCTATTCGAGATAGGGACAAGAAGACAGGAATGCGAATGCTTTCCACTAGACAGTGTTTTCTAATTAATTATGGAAAGAGTTCTGTTTCCCCACGACCTTAGCTTCTGCCATTAGATCCCGTAAAGAAAAAGCCCCCAACCTCATCTGAGTAGAGAAAGGTTCCTATAGGTGAATATGTAACACCGACAGCACGAGTGATACATTAACAAACTCTTGATAATGATCAACCGATCGTTGGGTTTATTAATGAAATATCCACACATATAGGGTTAGTAATGTGTGGTGGGTCGATATTACTTATCTATATATTTATGTAGCAGAGGTGAAGTCAGCTATGCAAGCTCCTGAGGAAGTTTCCCTTTTAACTATATGTCAGGAAACCTGTCTTGCTTCCACCAATGACTACCACCCGCTATGTATGTTATCCCCAATTTATATGTTATAATGTATGGATGTTGTGTAGCTACGTGTCTAGGGTATATGCAATGCATGTGCAGAAAATAACAACAACCACACTTTAAGGTTAATAAACAATTAAGTAAACAACCCCCTATTGAATTTTGGTCTGAACAATTGTTTTCAAATGTATTAAGTATAATTGAGTTAATTCATAAAAAACATTAAGATTAAACATTTATATACAGTTACACACAATCTAGTTTCACTACTAAAGTCTTTTTATTTCTGACTAGGAAGTGTTCTTGTTGTAATACTCTAGTCCAAACTAAAGCACATATTTTTGGGGAATCACTACTGTCATCATTTTATTTAATCTGGTTGAAATATCAAATTGTGGAGAATAGTTCAGTGAATTCACAAGGCCCCAAAACACAGGGCTTATCTTAAGATAGGTGTCGAAAATTCTGCGATGTCCTGGTTATAAATCTTCCTCCTCACAGCACTGCTCAGCTTTCAGGATTCAAGATAAGGTAGGGCCCTCAAATCATATGGCCTCGAACAGTTACCAGGGTTGAACAACAACGTGACTGGCTCACTTCAGTTTCACACCCAGAAACTCGAAATATCGAATTTTTTCACTATGTAAGTAAATTACAGGCCATAAATGGTCACACAAGATCTCCTGCTGAATAACAGAACAGCGAAGGCATCTGAACACACTTGTCTGTAAACGTTATTAACTTTACATGTGAAAGTTTAAATTGAAAGTGGCAAGGAACGCTCGTCTTTCTGAGTATTTATTTCACTTTCTTAGTTATGCTCCTCAACCAATCAGGTGACTTCCGTTCCTACGCGTCTATTTTCAAAAGCTAACCTACAATTTTCAAATCAGGAGACACCCCTTTCTATGGCCTCAATATGGCTAGCTTCAGTAAAGAAATCCCAGGCACGTCTTTATATGTCTTCATTCTACCATATCGCTAGTATTATCTAAGTCATGTTAATCCAGAATGAAAATATTTACTTATTCTACCGTTTTGTCATCTAATGCATCAGGTTTCACACTTCTAGCTATTATTTTTTACCCTTTTCGTCTTTCCTGTATATTTATTCAAATAACATATTTTTCTTATACAGTAGGCTAAAATATTTAGACTAACGCATATTATATATTTAACAACTAATTAGTAGCATTTTAATCTTCATTTCTAGTCTTTATTTTTCCTATCGCTCGTTTAGGCCATTTAGTTTCAGTTTAGAAATTCAAACAGGGTCTATGCATTTCCCCCGTTCTCTCCCTTGTCTTTTCCAAGAAATACACGATTTCCAACTACACTAACTTTCAAGCATGCATTTTGGGTAAGGCTTGCAAGTCTGTAACGTCACATTGGCATTTTCAACTATCGGCGTTTTACGCGTTAACCCTTTAGGAACCGAGAAATAAAACTAGTCTTTTGGTGGTGTGGTAATACCTATGTTATTTTATACCTACAAACTACTAGATGCTATATTTTGATCGGTGAAATATCGGATATCATCACACATCTCCCCACTTAAGAACATGCTTGTAAAGCGAGTTCAAAATCCGAGATTCACATAGATCAAATTAACTTATTTGGCCTTATGACTCCCCTGAGTTTCTTCCAAAGGATGTCTACTCAGAAAATCCGCTCCCACATTCAGCGAACCGGGTATGTACTCAATGGAAAACGAATAAGGTTGGATTAGTAACGACCACCTTAATAATCGGGCGTTTTCATGCTTAGCCTGTGATAAAAATACGAGGGGCTGATGATCCGTTTGGACCACAAATGTTCTACCATAAAGATAGATCTGGAACTTTTTTATAGCCCAGATTAAAGCTAGACATTCTTTCTCACTTGTTGAGTAGTTTTGCTCCGCTTTATTCAGCTTGCGGCTAGCATAAGCGACTGGGTTCAGCTCCCCCTTTTTTGAATTGGACCGTTGCAACAATGTAGCCCCTAATCCTACGTTGCTAGCGTCCGTTCTTACCACAAATTCCTGAGTCAAATCAGGCAATTTCAAAATAGGCTTGCTAGTGAGTTTCTCCTTTAACTCTTGATACGCCGATTCACATTGAGCAGACCACACAATTTTATCTGGATTTCCTTTGCGAGTTAAATCCGTTAGAGGAGCACATATAGAGTTAAAATTTTTTATGTACTTCTGATAAAATCCACATAGCAACACAAACGATCTCACGTCCTTCTTGGTCTGTGGTCTAGGTGCCCTCTGTAATTTCTCCAGGTTCTTGGGGTCAGGGGTCATGTTACCCTGATATATCGTATGTCCCAAGAACTCCAACTCTTTACAACCAATATAGCATTTGGTTGGTCTCGCAGTCAAATTTGCCTCTCTGAGCCTATCAAATAGCATCGTCAAAGAGTTAATGTGTTCCTCAAATGTTTCTGTGGCAATGAGGATGTCATCCATGAAATTCGTTATACATGGATTTTTTAGTGGATCCAACAATTTTCTCATCATTCTTGAGAACACACTCGGAGCATTTTTCAACCCAAACGGCAACATGTTGAATTCATAATGTCCATCCGAGGTGCTAAATGCTAAATAAGATCTGACCTCAGGCTTTACTGGAATTTGATAATAGCCCTTGCTAAGATCCACCTTAGAAAAAAATATTTTGCCTTATTCAGCCTGGCAAACAGCTGATTTGGGTCAGGTAATGGATCCACCTGATTCTCTGTGACAGCATTCAGTTTTCTGTAATCTATACACAGACGATGTTCCCCAGAGGGTTTCCTCAGCAAAACCACACTGGAGCTGTAAGGAGATTCACTGTGAGAGATAATCCCTTCTTGTAACAAATAATCTATCTCCTTCTTCAATGCTTGTTCCTTAGCGAACGGAATCGTATAGGCCCTCATACAGATAGGTGTT
Source organism: Oreohelix idahoensis (assembly GCA_024509875.1). Lineage (NCBI taxonomy): Eukaryota > Metazoa > Mollusca > Gastropoda > Stylommatophora > Oreohelicidae > Oreohelix > Oreohelix idahoensis. Next base: position 110,898 of record JAMPIV010005957.1, read on the forward strand.
GGGTCTATTAATTGCATATCATACTCCAACAAATGGGTGTGCCCCGGTTTATCCGTTAACACATCTGTATGTTCTGTTAGAACCTTTTGAACCTGTTCCCTCTGTTTCTTAGTCAGGTGCTTACTGACTTTCACCTGTACAGGTGTTTCACACGGTTTTAAGGGGTATTCCTGCGAGGTGAGTGGTTCATTTTTCATTTGGGTTGCAATGGACAAGGCCAGTAAAGGTGTCCCTTCCTGGTTTTCTCTCTCGAGATACTTCTTTAGGAGGTTTACATGATATATTTTCTCCTTTCCTTTCTTGTCTATTTTATTATAATTGGTTCTAGATATCTTTTCTAGAACGGTGTATGGACCTTGCCATCCAATTTGCAACTTGTTACTACTGGCGGGAAGTAAAAGAAGCACCTTCTCTCCCACATGTAATTCTCTATCTTTCGCTTTCTTATTAAAGTATGCAGCATGTTTCTTCCTGGCTTGTCTGAGGTTATCATTTGCAAGTTTCCAGCCAGTTTTTAGACGAGTGGTCAGTTCGTTCACATACGCATATGATGAGGTAACAGTCTCTTCTGCCTTCTCATCGGTCCACGTCCTCAATAGGGCTTCCAATGGACCTTTTATTGGCCTCCCAAATAACAGGGTTGCGGGTGCCATCACGGTTGAACTGTGTGGAACTTCCCGGTATGCAAACAACGCAGCGGGCAAAAATTGGTCCCACGTATCAGGTTTTTCATGGGCCAGCTTTCTCAGGATGGAAATGAGAGTCCCATTGAACCTCTCCACCTGGCCGTTCCCTTGGGAGTGATACGGACTACAATGAAAATGCTTGGCCTGGAAGATCCTAAATACCTCTTCTGTTAGTCTCCCCTTGAACTGTGAGCCGTTATCAGTCAAGATTTGGTGAGGGAAACCTAACCTCGTGAATATTGTGAGTAATGCCTCTGCCACATGCTTCGAATCAATTGATGACAGGGCTACCGCCTCTCCCCACATGGAACATGTGTCCACCAGAGTCAGAATGTAACTGTTCCTCCTCTTTGTCCGAGTGAGAGGTCCCACAATGTCCACCGCAACTCTCTCAAAAGGTGTTCCCACTATGGGCATTTCCCCTAGAGTTGCTGGGGCAGTCCAATGCTTTGGAGCTACCCGTTGGCATTCTGGACATGATTTTACATATCTTTTTATATCCTCAGTTATTCCTGGCCAGAAATAATGACAAGCTATGCGCTGACCTGTAGCGCTGATCCCCATATGACCACTGAAGGGAATAGCATGTCCTAATTCCATCACCTTCTCCCTATATGCCTTGGGAAGGACCAGCTGTCCGTGACCATTGGATCCAGTTCCAGCCTTCCTATATAACAATTTATTTTTCATATAATATTCTCCTTTGTTTGGAGGTGTATGGCATTTAGGTAATTTTTTATAACACAGCTTGAGTGACCTATCTTCAGCTTGTGCCTTCCTCATCTCCTCTGGATGAGTATTTATAGGTTCATCTTCCTCCTTCCTTGACTGTGACCTGGTCTGCACTGTTGCCATAATCACAGGTCTCTTGGGATTCCCCAAGAAGACATAACGACATCCCAATATTAGAGGGTATATGGGTTCGTTTATAACGGCTGCTTTGATGATCCCTTCCACCTAACGAGTTTTCACCTCTATCCTAGCTACGGGAAGTGTCATGGTTGCTATATCCTTAGTCGCCCCTTGTATCTCCACTGTCTCTGTGGTATACTGATCTGGGTTCACTAGGTGCGAACTGACGACTGAATCATAATCTAGACCTGTATCATAAAGGCACCTTATGGTGACCCCATTACATACAACGTCCTCACATACTGGGGGGTGATAGGGCTCATGTGGCTTAATAGGTTTTGCCTTTACTCCCTTGTTCCCAGTTTTCATTGCAGCAAAGGTGGAAGGTTTTCTTTTACAGTCATGGGTGTCATGGCCATCCCTCTTACACCATTTACAATATTTCTTTCCCTGGTTAACAGGTTTTCTTTCATTATATTGAGGGTTTCTGTCACGTTGTTCGTACCTGGACCTATCATAATATGGTTTATTCTTGTTAAACTTATCTCTATTGTCATATTTGTTCTGAGGTTGAATTTGGGGACCCTTATTATGATCTATATGTTTCTTCTTTGCTCCTGCCAACTCTGACTGGGCTGCTAGATATCTCTCAGCTACATTTAAAATATCCACCAGTCTCTCTGCACCCTGTTCTGTGAGAAACTTTCTCAAGTCTGGAGCCATGGACTCTCTAACCTGCTCCATCATAACCATTTCCTTTAAATCTTGGGTTTTCCCCAGAGCAGTCCATTTCTCCAAATAGGTCTCTAGTCGGGCCGAGAACTGGTGGTAGGTCTCCCCTGTGAGTAATTTAGCCTGTCTAAATTTCTTCCTATAAAATTCACAGTTTTTCTCGTATCTGACCAATAGTGCATGTTTAAGAATGTCATAATCGTCTTGGTCATCTTTACTGAGCTTGGAAAATACTTCATAAGAATTTCCCCTAAGTCCCTGAGATACTTTAAGGCTCCACTTATCCTTCTCCAACCCATATGTTGTAGCTAAACTTTCAAAACGGCTAAGGAAGGACTCAATATCATCGTCTTTCTCAATAAAAGGATCCAAATGAAACCCCATGGCTGATGAGGAGGCCCCCTGGCTTGCAGCTGAGTCGGAAGTGGATGGGCTAGTTCCATTTTCAGGAGCATGGCCTTGTAACTCTAACTCTCTTAGTCGTAACTCATGCTCCCGCTGTAACCTTTTATCTTCTGCTTCCCTTTCAGCAGCCAGTCTTTTGTCTTCCCTTTCTGCCTCCAACCTCTTTTCTTCTTTCTCTCGTTCCGCCTCCCTCTGTAGACGTTTTTCCTCCTTCTCAGCCTCAAGTTTCTTTTCCTCCAACTGCAGCCTCTTAATCCCAGCCTCCCGATCAGCCTCTAATTTCTTAAGTTCTCTAGCATCTTCTAACATAATTCGTTTCTCCTCCGCCAATCTATCAGCCTCTAATTTCTTAGCCTCCCTAGCATCTTCCCTTTCTCTGGCTATATATTTATCAACCTCTGCTGTAACATAATCAATTAAAATCTGTCCCTCCATACCCATTTCCTTCGCAGTCTGCACAGCAGAAGATCTGTACTTGGCCAATTCTGCCATCTTAATATTCTATCCAATGTGATTTAAATAAACCAAAATATCTAATTAGTATCTAATTAACAGGACAACACAGAGCAATGTCAATTCACCAAAACCTCCACTTATTTACTTATTATAAAACTTTGGAAATCCCGGACGAGCCAATCCCACTATATGTGGTGGGTCGATATTACTTATCTATATATTTATGTAGCAGAGGTGAAGTCAGCTATGCAAGCTCCTGAGGAAGTTTACCTTTTAACTATATGTCAGGAAACCTGTCTTGCTTCCACCAATGACTACCACCCGCTATGTATGTTATCCCCAATTTATATGTTATAATGTATGGATGTTGTGTAGCTACGTGTCTAGGGTATATGCAATGCATGTGCAGAAAATAACAACAACCACACTTTAAGGTTAATAAACAATTAAGTAAACAACCCCCTATTGAATTTTGGTCTGAACAATTGTTTTCAAATGTATTAAGTATAATTGAGTTGATTCATAAAAAACATTAAGATTAAACATTTATATACAGTTACACACAATCTAGTTTCACTACTAAAGTCTTTTTATTTCTGACTAGGAAGTGTTCTTGTTGTAATACTCTAGTCCAAACTAAAGCACATATTTTGGGGAATCACTACTGTCATCATTTTATTTAATCTGGTTGAAATATCAAATTGTGGAGAATAGTTCAGTGAATTCACAAGGCCCCAAAACACAGGGCTTATCTTAAGATAGGTGTCGAAAATTCTGCGATGTCCTGGTTATAAATCTTCCTCCTCACAGCACTGCTCAGCTTTCAGGATTCAAGATAAGGTAGGGCCCTCAAATCATATGGCCTCGAACAGTTACCAGGGTTGAACAACAACGTGACTGGCTCACTTCAGTTTCACACCCAGAAACTCGAAATATCGAATTTTTTCACTATGTAAGTAAATTACAGGCCATAAATGGTCACACAAGATCTCCTGCTGAATAACAGAACAGCGAAGGCATCTGAACACACTTGTCTGTAAACGTTATTAACTTTACATGTGAAAGTTTAAATTGAAAGTGGCAAGGAACGCTCGTCTTTCTGAGTATTTATTTCACTTTCTTAGTTATGCTCCTCAACCAATCAGGTGACTTCCGTTCCTACGCGTCTATTTTCAAAAGCTAACCTACAATTTTCAAATCAGGAGACACCCCTTTCTATGGCCTCAATATGGCTAGCTTCAGTAAAGAAATCCCAGGCACGTCTTTATATGTCTTCATTCTACCATATCGCTAGTATTATCTAAGTCATGTTAATCCAGAATGAAAATATTTACTTATTCTACCGTTTTGTCATCTAATGCATCAGGTTTCACACTTCTAGCTATTATTTTTACCCTTTTCGTCTTTCCTGTATATTTATTCAAATAACATATTTTTCTTATACAGTAGGCTAAAATATTTAGACTAACGCATATTATATATTTAACAACTAATTAGTAGCATTTTAATCTTCATTTCTAGTCTTTATTTTTCCTATCGCTCGTTTAGGCCATTTAGTTTCAGTTTAGAAATTCAAACAGGGTCTATGCATTTCCCCCGTTCTCTCCCTTGTCTTTTCCAAGAAATACACGATTTCCAACTACACTAACTTTCAAGCATGCATTTTGGGTAAGGCTTGCAAGTCTGTAACGTCACATTGGCATTTTCAACTATCGGCGTTTTACGCGTTAACCCTTTAGGAACCGAGAAATAAAACTAGTCTTTTGGTGGTGTGGTAATACCTATGTTATTTTATACCTACAAACTACTAGATGCTATATTTTGATCGGTGAAATATCGGATATCATCACATAATGGTTAGAACGTGATGATGGTGAAAGACGATTCACACAAAACACCCAGATGAGATAATAAAATTACAGTTAATTAAGTAATAGTTAATTAACAATGAACTGGTGTAAAGTGAAAAGATGATGTGATATGATACGTGTTACCAAAATGGTGAGTACTCTACACAGTCCATGTGTCTCTAAATGCTTCTCCTAGATATGAAGATTCACATGTATGCATAAAATGTCCCAAGTTGTTATACGTTATGTCGAGTGGGGTATCTCTAAGTCGAGGACGTTCTGATGAATACTGTTGTCGTACGAAGAACGCTGACGAGATATCTATGTATATTCCTTCACTGTTTGAGTATATCTCTGTAGTGTTGATCAACAGTTAATAGCTGTCATATGAACAAAAGGTCTGTTGTCTAATCTCCCGACGGTACTGGTCAGACTGGATATCTTCACGAAATGTTAGTGATATGTAGACTCATAATCTTGCGTATGTAGTCCTGATTCATATACTTTCGAGTCTGCTTCATAAAATGCGCTTAAGAGTGTGTTGCACGTGGTATAAAAATGCGATTCCTCTTTTGAGCTCTTTTGCTTGATTTCAGATAATAATGATCTTTCGAGTGGTTTGAATTTATGATGACTCTGTATTGAACTTGTGATAACGATGTATTGAACTTGTGAGCAAGCAGTATATGGTGACGAAAAATGCTGCGTCCACCTTATGACTTGTGGGTGAGACAATATTCCTTTTTAATTGAGGAATGAAAGATGTCCTATGGCGAATTCTGCTAGCCGAATGTCCGTTTTTGATAACTTATTTCTGGTTAGACGTCAGACACGTTGCGTGTAGACTCAGACTTCTGATGAACTTCTTTTCCCTTCGCAAAATCCTTTAAGAACACAATCACAGAACTGAATTATCATCCACTCTGAATAAACACGTGTATTAGGCTATGCGTTTTTGGGTTTAATCTCTTCCTCACAAAGTAAAAACTGGACTCCTTCCTAGAACAAGCTACGCAGTAGATTATATTTCTGCCAGTCCAATATGGGTTTCTGGATCCGAGATCTAGCTCCGCTCACACCAACCAATCCTTAATGGCCCCTCTGGTCACTCATTCACAGGATCGCTCTTGTCCCCTGTCAGTCCAAACGTGGGTGTAGTTTGACCTCTGATTGTTTATTGTTCGCCTGGCCAAGGTGGGCGTCCAATGTGGTAAACCAACGCTTGTCTGAACCGCGGCCGACCAAATATAACACCATTACAGCATGAGACGTTTTCCCATCGCCAATCTGGGCGTCCAATGTGGTGTCACAGAAATTACAGCATGCCCAGATGTTTGATTAGGATGACCATATGTGTTTTTACCAGATTTATCACGATGCAATGTGGGCTTCAAACGATAATGTCAGGCATGTGGAAAGAACAAATGTGGTTCTCTAGATACCGGTCGCGAGTAATCACAACGATGAAATAGCAAATATGGATCGCAAATATGAGATGAAAGAGCAAAAGTCGGAGAAAATACAATATGAAAAATGTAGGAAAAGATGGAGCAAAAAGGCCTTTGCGCTCGTTTATCACACCCCCAACAATCAAAAATGAAGCTGTACTCTCTGTCGTCACCTCCATTATGGGCGACAAATAGGCCGAAGCATTTCAATTACAAAATGCCACAAACAAGTGGGCTTTCATGTGTAACCCGATCAGAAACATCCCGCACTATGTCAACATGAGGCTACAATCGCAGGGACATGAGAGAAACCTAAATATCTTCGTTACAATGTCTGGCAGGCGCATGCCATACGCGATATGTGGTTAGGACAGTCATTGGGTCAACCAATGCCCGAAAAAGAAACCACAGGCAGCAACTACAAGCACAGTTCCTGACAAGGAACAACCGGCAAAATCAGCACCACCAAAATCAGCTGCACCATCGACGCAAAACACCCCCAGATAGCCAATAACTTGCCACAAAACACAAACAACATGACTTTACCAGAATCCGACTCAGAAGACGTGAACAATGACAACTTTATACTTTACATCAACAAGAGGAAACAAACCAAGAAGAAACCGAAACAGATTAATGTCAGAAGAACAACACAGACAACACCCCAATCCACTCTGGAGGATACCAACACCACCACCGACATCAACAACCAAAAAAAAACAACAGCACAAATGGTTCAGAGACAGACACGCCACTCCGAGGAGGTGCCCCCTCTTCCTGGGCGGCGCTGACTACAGTGGACTACTACGACCCAATACTATCAATAGACCTGGAGGGAAACTCACAGGGACTAAACCTAACTTTCTAAAAACGAACAAGGAACTCTTTCCCAAACGCATCGCGCATTACATAGACGACCCAGAGGTACAGAGGGGAAACTCGTGGATGCTTAAAAGCATTAAGAACCTTGTAACCACATCATTCTATGTAGATATTAACTCACGTGCATATCGAGGTATAAGATATGTGACGAAGTAAAGATTGCCTTCTTTTCTCTTCTTGACTCTTTTCTCATACCTAATCACTTATTCCTCTTATTTCTAGAAAATCCACCACTTGTCAAGAATCTAGTTCTCTCATTATCTTTGTTTACTGTTTTAATGGCAACAGTCTTTCGACTCCCCGCCTTGAACTTCTGACTGTAGCTAGTGTGTCATAGTAACATTGGGTTTCCCTAGTGAGAATTTCCAGTTTCATTCATAACCCTCCACTCCCATAGGAGCATAGGCCTTTAATAAACATATGCCAAGTCCTCTTGTCACGTGCCATCATCTCAAGTTCTTTCAACGTTCTCCTTATCATTTTCATCTTTGTTTCCAGCTCTCTTCTCCATGTGCTTCTTGATCTAACTCTGCTTCTCTTGCCCTGGGGGTTCCAGAACAAGGACTGCCTTGTAATGCTATCAACAGGTTTCCTCTGTGTGTGTCCTATCCATCGCCATCGTCTTCTTCTCATCTCTTGTTCCACTGGCACTTGTCTAGTTCTTGTCATCAGTTCCACGTTGGTGTTACGACACGTTTTAACGATGTCGTCTGCTACAGTTGTGAGCACTTTAAATTTACGCATTAGGTGCTTGAGAGGTTATAAATAAAGAATGTTTTTCACGCTTCATAGTATTTTTTGAACGCGAAGTGTATAGTAACTTTATGACGTGTCAGGGTTGGTATGGTCCCGCTTAACTACGTTTTACATTTACCCTTTTGATTATAAGCTCCGAACGAGTCGGACGTATTCTGTTTACTCCCAGGATATCATTATAGTGCAGAGTATTTCTTTGAGAATTTTTGCTAGAGGGTCATCCTTTATTATGATTAAAGTACGAATGGTTATGGATAACCATTATTGTTGAAGTCCAGATTACGGGAGTAATTTGATCATGTTATGATCTAAGTTCGCAAGCTGGTAGGTCTCACTATCGACTGACTGAATCGCAGCAGTGCGTATACTCGTATATAGCCTACCATGTTTTGACGACAATAATAATTGATATAGATGTTGGACTGGACTGCACTAATCGAAGATGAATCTATAGATGACGAATATTCTTATGCATGAATTATTATATGAACAAACTGTAACGTTAATAAACATGTTGTCTTGTGGACTCACAAAGGAAGGAGTTTGCTCTATTGATGACCTTCAAGGTTGGCTAACCAGTTGAGCACGATTACATTAACAACATTAATTTATAATATATCGATGGGGTTCGAAAGGAATAACCCGATGACACTCAAGATTATTAACTTTAAAAATATCGTATTGAAGGCAATGTTCAAATTTAACTTAACGAAAGAACCCGTCCTCAACAGATGGTAGGCCAGTGTGATGTTGAAGAATTAAGAACACAATATTCCCCACTTCAACTTGAATAATAGCATCAAGAACAGCCGTTTTCAAAGTTTCCTGACGACCATACTGCGTGAAATTGTGTAAAGTTTAACACGCATGCGCACTGCAAGTTATCATGACGTCATATCCTTTAGCAGATGACTTTCAAATAAGCCGTTGATGTCTACAATGAAAGAATGAAAGTCGATCGTCAAAATGTCAGTAATCGCAAGAATTCCAGTTAATCAAGTGTTCGATGCCTGTTCTGATCAATACATACATCCATACTTTGATGTTGATGCATGCCAACATCTTGCGGAGGATTGAAATTATCAAGTGAAGATAAGTACATTGTTTTAGGCCTAGAGGAAGTTCTAAGTCTAGTCTTATTGCAGGCATGTTTTTCTTTCGATATTAAATGTTACATGTTCTTTATTATAATGTTGTACGTATGTTCAATTAGCGGGTCGGTTGGCGGGAATCAGGATTTTTGTTATGTCAGTGTCAATTGACCGCAGAAATCCTGATCGTTTCTAATAGGGTTTAGTTGAATATTTTCAGTTGGCCAAACATCCACTGAGAATCTTCGTGGCATACTGTGTTTGCATCTGAATTTATTCAACATTAGGTGTTAGCTGTGAAGTTACGTATATACTTGTTGTATTTTACTGTAATAAGTTTCAATTTTATTCATTTTTGTCATTGTTTGTATTCTAAATCGTCTTTCTAATCTTGCTATCAGTTATTTTCACATTTAATATTGTAACGTTCGTCAATGAGTCCATGTGACGTCATAATTCTTAGTTGATGTGATTTGACCTATTTTCATTTCAGTAAACCTCGTCATTTCCTATTTCTGCTTTATTTTATAGGATCATTTTAATGTCTGTAAATTGTCAATTGTGGCGTGATATCTTGTTGTAACACTTTGGTTTACTGCGTCTCTTGTATTTATTCATTCATATTTGATACTATAATGATAATAGGATAAAATAACTATAATATAATAATAATATAAAACGTTTTATTAATTTTGGCTAATATGCATGATGATTAATATAATTTCATCAAGGTACACTAGTAGTCCACGTAACTACTATTTATACATCCTGCGTATGGCATGATGTTATAAAATATTGATAAATAAATATAATATTAGATCTAACCTGGAATTTGGTAAGCACATTGAGATATAATTAGTTGACTGGTCTAGTCATAGTACTAAGTTGGCCATTAGGCACATATAATTAATGGTTGAGTTATATTTTTGAGTAAGATTTATAGTTGACTAAATAAATATATTATTAGGTTATGTTGACTTTAGAACATTTTGTAAAACTGGGTAAAGAATTTTCTTTGACAGGAGAAGCACTCCGAGAATATGCAGTGGCGGAACTAGAAAAATAAGAAGCCAAGGAAGAAAAAAGGAAAGCTGCATTGAAGCAAGAAGAAGAAGAACATAAAGCTATGGCTAAGCGTGAAGAAGAAGAACGAGAAGCTAGAGAATATAAAAAATAGAAAGGAACAGGAGTCGAGAGATGAAGTGATTGCGATTGCAGAGGAAAATAAAAGGAAACAAGAAGAAATAATGAGGCAACAAGAAAACGAGTTACAACTGGTTCGTCTAGAAGAATTAAGATTAAGAGCACAAGCTGCTGCAGTTAGCAATAATGAAGGGTCACATACTACACCGTCATCAGAGCATAATGATGATGATGATGATGATGACATAACCAGCGGCCATGGGACAAAGCCCTTTGGCACTGTAAAGCTGGGGTGTCTGTGGACTTTCCTACCAACCCGGTCAGAAGCTAATCAGCATCATAGCTTCTTCCCATCCACAGAGGGTTCGTTATGCAGACGAAACGCTTGCCCCCACTCATCAGAGCATAATAAGGGCTATTACATGTTTAGATTACCAATTTATAATCCAAATTCAGACGATTTAACGTCTTATCTGGCTAGATTTGAACAAATATGTCAGGCTAACAGAATTGATAAATCTTTTTGGGTTTTAAAACTTGAGGAATTTTTGGCTGGTGATCCATTAAAAGCCATACGATCTATGGATCCTGCAGGTCGTAATAATTATGATACGGCAAGGGCAATGTTGTTGAAACGTTTTCAACTCACTGAAGAGGGCTATAAGGAAAAATTTAAAGCCATGCTTCTAGATTCAAGCAAGGATTTTTCTGCATTTATTTCGTCGATACAGATGACTTTCCAAAGATGGATGGAATTAGCTAGGGTTATAAACTCATATGATAAGTTAGTGGATTTGATTCTAAGAGATAAAGTTTTATCTTCTGTTAGCAAACCCCTTCGTGAATTTCTGCAGGAACGCAAACCTTCTACGTTGTCCACTATGGAGGAAATTGCTGTTAATTATTGTGTTGCACATCAAGGGTCGTGTTTTGCAAACACGCAGTTAAGATAACCATTACCAGTTGCTTTTAATATGGCATACCATGGTAATGATAGATCAAGAGCTCAGAGCCTTGATAGGAATTTTTCACATAGAAGATATAATGACAACCAATATCATGGACAAAATAATTATAAAAATAATGATAATTTCAACCGAGGTAGACAGCAATTCAGGCATCAGTCACCTCAGTTTAGAAATAACAACAATGGTCAACAAAATTCAAACTGGAATAGATCATATAATTCTAATACGAATAACTATGTTAACAGATGGAATAACAATAATCCAAATTCCAGATATAGAAACAATAGCTACAATGGTAGACAGCGTAATAATTCCGGTGACCATCACCGACAGCGGTCTCATTCACGTAGACCAGCACACTTTGACCACAGCGCAGGGGCGGCACTCACTACCGGTCCGACCTCGAACGTCCCAGATAATAATAATCAGGTGCAATCATCATCTGCATGTTGTGCTGTTAATTATAATGTGGCAAATAGTTGCCAAGATTGTAATGTTATTTTTCAGAAGGCCAAAGAGACAATGCTGAATTGTGGACATCTTCTACCAGCAGTTGGTCTCTCCGCAAACGACGGGACAAGCTCCCTAATCTTCAATAGAGGGATAGTCAATGGTACAGCAGTATCTATTCTGAGAGATTCAGGATCAACCACCATTGGAATTAGGCAGCCTTTAGTACATCCTAGATATTTAACTAATAAAATTGTTAAATGTACTAGTTTTGGAGGTACCATTGAGTACTATCCCACTGCAATTTTGGATGTACATACCCCTTTCTTTTCAGGAAGAGTTAACGTTTGTTTGTTGCAGAATCCTGTTGCGGATTTAACTGTGGGCCGCATCGATGGTAGCAGGGATTGCTCACCAAGTGAGATTGAGGATTGGGAACGACGGCCCTATTGCACTGATAACTCGGTCATTACTACGGCTCAAATACGTGCCAGTAAATTCGCCACAGGTGGCACAGTATTTTCAAATTTTGGTCTTGGCACCATTCTGGAAGATGATGAGGAGAATGATGAGACTCTCCCACGTAATAATAATAATGGTGATGTCAGGTTTGAAATACCAAGTATTGGTGATATTAACACCACAGGCACATCTACTGTCACTCATGTTGACACTGTTGTGTGTACATCTTATGATGTACCAATGCGCAGATACATATCTGGTAAAATTACTAACTTACACAGATTTTTCTGTTTGTATTTGTGGCCTATGTTCACAAATATGCTACTGTCATGTTGTTTGACATCCACTATTGTGGTTAGAGACGTCTCAATTTCTACTTACACACATTTTCTTAAGAAATTGTTATTATTTATCTTTTTCCTGTCTTTCTTGAATACTATGACCAGTGCTCATTGCACTACACATGAGACGATAGTGTTTTCTTCTACCACTGACATGCGCAGACACGTTATGTCACATTCTGAGACGACTCAGCACATTCACATATCATTCTTTAAGATGTCTAGTGACATGTTTCAGGAATTTCATAATCTTCCTATACCTTTACAAATTTCTTTTCCTGATCTCAAAGACAACTTACTTGTCTATTTACAGTATGATGGTCTATGCCTATTTCAAGAAGAAGAATGTTTTCTTCTTTACTTACTTACTTAGTCGTTCCCCTTCTACCGTGAGATGTAGAGGTTTGGAAGAGAGAGCGCCAGACTATCCTATCGGCTGTCTTCCGCCTAGCCTGGTTCCATTCTAGTCCTCGGTCCTTCAAAGATTGTCTAATGTTGTCCTCCCAGTGGACTCTGGGTCGCCCTGGGGATCTGGATCTCTTGGCTCTTTGTTTTTCATGCTTGTCGTGGTAGCCGATCTTCTCCCATTCTGCAGACATGGCCAAACCATCTTAGTTGGGACTGTTCTACTTGGGTCTGCAGGGGGTGAGATTTATGGCCTTGACGTATCGTCTGGTTGCGTACCATGTCTCTTCTTGTTACTTACCACCTTCCTCAGATACCTCATTTCTGAGGTTTGGATCTGGCTTTTGTGGGTTGTAGTCATTGCCCATGACTCGCATCTATATGTCAAAACTCTTACATAGGTGGAGCGGTATACAGCCATCTTCGTTTTCTTACCAACCTCTCTCTTGCTGAGGAAGCCTCGATTTATGGCCTGAAAAAGTCTCCCAGCTGCTGCTTTTCGAGTGGCCAACTCTTCTTTGATGCCTCCCTTTCGGTCAATAATAGCTCCGAGGTATTTAAAGTGGTCTACTTGCTCCAGGACCTGTTATCCCAGCTTAATCTGATGTCTTCTTTCTTCTCGTGATATCACCATGGATTTTGTTTTAGAGCTGCTTTTAACCATCCCTTTCTTCTCCAGCTCTTCCTTCCAGACTTGCAGGTTGAATTGGAGATGTGCCTCTGATTTAGCAATCAGGGCAACATCATCAGCAAATGCCAGCTCCGAAATACAGACCTGTATCATCTTCCAGTACCCCACTGAATCCTTTCTTGTTCTCTCCTTACATGCCTTAATGGCATCGTTCATGAGGAGTATGAAAAGGTAAGGTGACAGGATACACCTTGTCTTACACCAGTGGTGGTCCTGAACTCTTCCGTCTTATGGTTTGCTATCCTCGCATAATTTCTGCAAGACTTGTAGAAGCTCTGTATAGCATGAATCAGAGGTGCTGGAATGTTCTTCCTTGCCAAACAATCCCAAAGTTTGCTCCAGGGGACCCTGTCAAACGCCTTTTCCAGATATATGAAACAAAGATGGATCTCACTCTTATACTCAAGGGCCTTTTCACTCAGCTGTCTGAGTGTGAAGATTAGGTCTTGAGTACTTCGGTTCGCTCGGAATCCGCACTGGACCTCATCCAGTTGTGGCTCAGCTAGGCGTCGGAGTCTCTGCTCTAGGATTCTAGAGTAGATTTTACCAGGGACGCTGAGAAGGGATATGCCTCTATGGTTTCCACACTGTCGATTGTCACCCTTTTTGAAAATTGGTGTTATGATTACAATCTCCCAATCCTTTGGTATGGGCTTGTTGTAACACGCTGCCTGTAGAACCCTTAGGAGTAATAGGTCGCCTGATGCTCCCATGTACTTAACCATTTTCTTTTTAACAACCTTAATTCGTTAAATCTCCCTACAGTTCAACCTACATTATCTTGGCAATATGATCAGAGAGAGTCTATTCTTCATAGGAGTAAGAATATGAACATTATCAATATTGTTAAGGGTTTCATTCATACCAATAATAGCGACAAGATTGGTTGTACCTCTATTGGTAAACATAATACCGATCAGTCGGTCAACAAACCTTTCCCTTGGTGTCATAGACTGTCGTATATGACATGTTTTGAACATACTACCTTACATATTGATACATATCACCCTATCTACTATGATACTGTGTCTTCTTGTCTTAACATTAATTTTACCATGCCTACTAAGGACAGTAAATTCATTGTCTATTCTACTTTTGCTCAGCCAATGCAGCATAAGTTAGAATATCGTCTATTTGTCTTGAGAAAGGACATGCCTGTGAAAGTGACCTGGACGGCAGACTGCGACAAAATATTTTACAAAATATTATCACTCTTTTCCAGGCCACCTATTTTAAGGTTGCCAGATACTAAACAATGTTCATTCTACACACAGATGCAGTCAATTTCTACTTCGAAATTGGTCTCCTTCAAGACCAATTTTACGTTTGAACGATGGAAGTATCTGAATACGTTGTCGCAGACACATTGTCACGCCATCCATACTCATCATCAGATGATAAGAGTTAATAACAACAAACGATACGATGGAATTTACACACATTAATTTGTATCCTCAGTACAAACTGTACTTATACGATGAACACGGCTTTTCAACAAACAAAATTTATGGTCAAGGTTCGTCACAAGTCAAGACGTTCATGATACTATGCACTTTCTCGTTGATACAGTCATGCTCAAGTAATGTTCACATATACATTTCAAGTTCTGAAACAAGTAATGCATGAACGTATCGGCCAATTGATTTAAGGAACTTTCGATGTTAGCGTATAACCTCCAACAATTGGTCATGATACTTCAATATCCTTTACCAAGTATTCAATTTTGGACATTGAAACAATTACGTCTAATGACTCTACACATTTTGCAATTTAACATCCAGAATTACAGTTGGATTCAAAAACACTTTGTCGATTTTACGTATTTACGTTTCTGGACTTTGGTTAGTGTCCATACGCTTATCACTCACTGTAATACGTACTACAATCGATCTACACTTGAATTTTGGACTTAACATAGTGACATTTACATTTACGTAGTATCGTTTGCACGTAGGATCAGCATTGAATGAAGGAACTTTGTCAAATTAGATATTCATCCGTGCATGGAATACATACAAGAACTATTAACTGATTCTTCATTACGATCGGTTTAACTCAAGGATTATCGCTGGTGGAATGAATTTTTTTCTTCATATGGAACACACCGTAGATTGCGCACATGAAAATAAGGACATATGGATCTTCATAATGGACATTATTAATGTCAATACTTATTGATTGAATAAAATAAAACAAAGCGAAAAGAGCAAAAAAAAGAAGAGAGAACTAAAAAATTATTACACAATTAATTAATATAAGTACTACAGTGATATAATTAGTTACTATTAGTTAAGAACTTATTTTAACTTGATTATGATATAACATGATATTTTTTTTTTTCATTAGCTGATACATTAATTTAATTACATAGTTAATTCCGTACACATCTATTTTATTTTAAACTATTAATTTCTTGCAACTTAACTCTCAGGTATTCTCCATGGTTCTTTTCTTTACTTTTCTTTACTTTTCTTTATTATTTGCTTTCACATTCATACAATACTTTAGTTTACTTCATTATAGTTTAATTATACAACATCTTACACATATTACATTGATTATTTAGTTAAAATATTTAGTTAAGTTATATCTTATGATGATGATTAATACAAGACACATCCATTAGGTAAGACATAATTTTATAATTAATTACTATCCTTTCTGACAGTTGACGTTTCTTTAGTTAACTTGATATAATTTTAATGTATTATATGACATCTATTATATTGACTGCGACCAACGACAATGTTTTACTAAAATCATCGTAGGCCGTATGTCAGTTATCATTAATTTTTTTTTATATAATTAACCAAGCTATTTAAGTAAATAAAAATCTATAGAATAGATTTTTTACCCCCCCCCCCCTCTCATCCCGGTCAGGGGAATGTTACGACACGTTTTAACGATGTCGTCTGCTACAGTTTTGAGTACTTTAAATTTACGTCAAAGCAGTCAGTGGCCATTACGCCTAGTGGCGTCTTAGGGCAACAGCAGACAGGTTTTCTCTGCCGTTGTTTCCCATCACGCCTAGTGGCGTCTTTAGGGCAACGACAAATCAGCCCATTTGCTGTTGTTTCCGTAATCAAAGTGACTTGCAAACGGGTGATCAGCCCGTTGCATGCATTAGATGCTTGAGAGGTTATAAATGAAGAATGTTTTTCACGCTTCATAGTATTTTATTGAACGCGAAGTGTATAGAAACTTTATGACGTGTCAGGGTTGGTATGGTCCCGCTTGACTACGTTTTACATTTACCCTTTTGATTATAAGCTCCGAACGAGTCGGACGTATTCTGTTTACTCCCAGGATATCATTATAGTGCAGAGTATTTCTTTGAGAATTTTTGCTAGAGGGTCATCCTTTATTATGATTAAAGTACGAATGGTTATGGATAACCATTATTGTTGAAGTCCAGATTACGGGAGTAATTTGATCATGTTATGATCTAAGTTCGCAAGCTGGTAGGTCTCACTATCGACTGACTGAATCGCAGCAGTGCGTATACGAGGGGCATTCAGAAAGTAATGCACCACATCGTTTTTCTCAGCTAATAATGAAGATAGAAGCATGAAATTTTGCGCACTTCAAATATGGCATGTGCAAATTGTGTGCGCAAAATAGCACCGCAACCGGCCAAATAATACGGCTGCCCTAAACCGTTGAAATGGAGCGTGTTAGCAACTTGCGTTATAAATAGCGAATTAAGATAGAATTTCTCGTTGCAGAGAAGAAAACTGTTGTGAATATGTGACAGGGCAGGGTACTGGGGGTTTGCTGTTTATACAGAGAGTCGAGTTGATATACTAGCCTACACGCTAGAGTTGGAGTTTTCTCTCTAACAGGCTTAAGGTTATACCAGGTTCTGGGATGGTCCTCTAAGGTGTATTTGTTTAGAGCAGTAATTAGTTTAGTATTTGTTTCTTTCCCTCATACTTTCCTTCATTCCATAGGTAGGTAGCAAAGAAATGGAGAGACCACCTGCCTCTAGTTTCAAGATGGACTTTTTATTGTCCATAACTTATGGACCGTAAAGTCAATATAACAAAAATTCATAAAAATACATATTTCAAATATTCATCCGAGCATATTCCTTCCCAATATCCTGCTGTATGGGCTTTTTACTTCACATTGACTACTCGGGTTCTACTCATGGGAAATTCTTTCCTGTTCTTAATGCCATGTTTTGCAAGCAAGTGCATACTAGTAGTTCAATGTAGATTACTCTGCTTCTTCAGGTTATAAAATAGCTATATCTCGTCCTGACATGGCATTGCTTCAGCAGGACAAATCAATCATGCGTAAGTAGTATATCATGGAAGAAACGAGGCGTATTCTATAGAAGCGATGGAGGAGCGATGGAGGAGCTATGAAGGAGCCGATGGGGGGATATTTAGACAACAAGAAGACGATATTTATTTAGACAACAAGAAGACGATATATTTAGATAACGAGAAGACGATATTTTTAGACTTGAGACAACAGTTAGACGCTATATTTAGATAACAGTTATACGATATATATTTACAACAGTTATACGATTTTACAGCGGTTATACGTTCCAACAGTTAGACGATAGTTAGACATATTTAGACAATAGGAAAACGATATATATTTAGACATACAATAAGTAGACATACAGGACAACAGTTAGATGATATATTTAGATAATATGAAGATATATTTAGACAACAAGAAGAGGATATATTTAGACAACAAGAAGACTTTTAGATAATAGGAAGACGATGTTTATTGAGACGATATATTTAGACAACAGTTAGACGATATATGTAGATAACAAGAAGACGATATTTATTGAGACAATAGAAAGACTTTTAGATAACAGGAAGACGCTATATTTAGATACCAAGAAGACGATATATTTAGACAATAGGAAGGGGATATATTTAGACAATAGGAAGACGATATATTTAGATAACAAGAAGACGATATTTATTGAGATAACAAGAAGACAATATATTTAGATAATAGGAAGGGGATGTATTTAGACTTGAGACGCTATATTTAGACAACAAGAAGACGATATATATTTACAACAGTTATACGATATTTATATACATATATATTTTACAACAGTTATACGAACAGTTAGAAGATATATTTAGACAACAGTAATATATAGGTAACAAAAAGAATTTTAGTTAATATATTTTATTTTTTTTTTCAAATAATATCAAGCTAAAGCACAAGTCTCAGCCGTTTGGTAGGTTTCTTCTTCGTCTTCGGTGGTGGATTAGAGACATCGGCCAAGTGGTTGTTTGTGGTGGGAGCTGACGTACAAGGGTTAGGAAACCAACTCGGTTCTGGGGCTATTGAACAACTAGAGTTCATGTATTCGTCAAACATGTTACTGTGGGAGGTAGTAGGTCTCTGCGTCTTCGGTGGTAGATTGGTGACATCGGCCAGGTGGTTGTCTGTGGTGGTTGTACAAGGGTTAGGAAACCAACTCGGTTCTGGGGAAATCGGTTGGTAACAGCTGGAGTTGATGTAGTCGTCAAACATGTTACTGGTACAAGTAGTAGGATAGGTATCCGTGCGTGGTGACTGTAATCGGTCAAATTCGGCGAGGATTTCACTCTGTAAAGTCAACAAATGTTCAAACTCAGGGCGAGTTAACGTAATGCCGGTTTTGGTAGGAAACTTGAGGTAGGATTCACCAAAGTATCTTCGCACGTGTAGTAAAGGTTGGTCTCGATAAACACATACAGACGCGGCCTTCAGACCACTAGCCAAAGGTTTAAGCATTTCATCACAGTTTTTGACGTAGACCCAGTTGGTAGGAGCAGTCATCTTCAATGAGGTGTAAGTATCTGTCGTTATCACACCACTGCGTTAGTAAAGTATGAGCATCTGGGTCTTCCAAGTGTCTGTTTAAATACAGGAATACCAGTTCAATCTGGTTTCTGAAACGTAGCCAATCTCGTGCTAGCCAGGGCGTGATTAGTTGAAATATTAATCGATCTTTGTCGCTGTGACTAGATTTGAGTTAGCCAGGGCGTGATTCGTCGAAAAATCTAATCGATAGTTGACGCGGTTGCGTGCGGACAAGTGGATGACTCATGGATGTATTGTCGTGAGGGAAAAAACGACAGAAAAAAATACACACACGTATCTATTGATCTCTTCCTTTGTCTATGATCGAAAAAGCCGTCTGTTGGTTCGCTAGCCAGGGTCTGACTAATCGAGTAATTAATCGATCGTTGGCGTTTTGTCTAGCCGAAAAGGGTAGTAGGACGCGTTGCATTGTACCACCGCGAGCTTTGACCAAGATGAAATAAATGGCGTGGAGCTCACAAACGTTGGTGACTACATCTTGTAAATGTCTGGCGTTGTAGTTAACAGGTCGGGTAGAGTTTCTGGCTATAAAATTAATCAGGTCCGGGTGTGTAGGTGGTAGGCAGAAAGAATCAAAATATTCAAAAGTACCAAGTCCATTATTTTTCAAATAATATCAAGCTAAAGCACAAGTCTCAGCCGTTTGGTAGGTTTCTTCTTCGTCTTCGGTGGTGGATTAGAGACATCGGCCAAGTGGTTGTTTGTGGTGGTTGTACAAGGGTTGGTGTTAGGAAACCAACTCGGTTCTGGTAATATTGGAACTAGAGTTCATGTATTCGTCAAACGGGTTACTGGCGGAGGTAGTAGGTGTCTGTATCTTCTTCGGTGGTAGATTAGAGATATCGGCCAGGTGATTGTCTGTGGTGGTTGTACAAGGGTTAGGAAACCAACTCGGTTCTGGGGAAATCGGTTGGTAACAGCTGGAGTTGATGTAGTCGTCAAACATGTTACTGGTACAAGTAGTAGGATAGGTATCCGTGTGTGGTGCCTGTAGTCGGGCAATTTCGGCGAGGATTTCGCCCGTAAAGTCAACAAATGTTTAAGCATTTCATCACAGTTTTTGATGTAGACCCAGTTGGTGGGAGCAGTCATCTTCATCGAGATGTAAGTAGATTGTCGTTATCACACCACTGCGTTAGTAAAGTATGAGTGTCTTGGTCTTCCAAGTGTCTGTTTAAATACAGGAATACCAGTTCAATCTGGTTTTTTTAGGCGTGTGCTAGCCAGGATTTGATTTGTCAAATAACTAATCGCTAGTTGACGCGTGACGATGTGACTAGATTCGTGTTAGCCAGGGCGTGATTCGTCGAACAACCGATCGATAGTTGTATCGTTGTCGATGTGAGTAAACTTGTGTTAGACAGGGCTTGATTCGTCGAAAAGTTAGTCGATTGTTGAGACGTTGATGTGAAAATTTTGTGTGGATTGGACTTGTCAGTGTATGACTCATGGCCGTATTGTCGTGAGGAAAAATCCGAAAAAAGGGCGGGTAAAACCTTATAGAGGGATAATACACCCAAAAAAAATGTTATAGAGAAAAAGGTTTAGGGTTCTTGTGCCCATGACTTTTGCTGGTCTTTTTAGTCTGGTTGATGATGTTGTCGAGTCGCGCGGTGGTGAATATAACGCAACAGGGTTATCCTTATTACCTCTACGGTTAAGTCGACAAGGTGGTCATGTGGGACCACCCGGAGGAGGACGTCCTCTAGGTGTATATTAACCAGATCCTCGATCGTTGCTGTCAGGCAGGAATGGGCTTCTTGATTCGGCTGTTCATCCAGACATCCTTCACAATACAGAGATCGGTTCGCATGGAGGTAACTTAAGATGGAGGTGAGAATGTTCCGACGACGTGAAGACATCTGTAAAAATGAAAAATAAAAAGGAGAAAGTTACTATAAAAATAGGTGTATATAGCTATAGATAAGCAGGACATATGATAGACCCCAAGTATTCAAAAATATACAGGGAATGTCCGTTGTTGGGTGAATGTAATTACATTTTGATGTACACGGGGTAGTTGTATCTTAATTATTTTATATCACGATTAATAACGATACGCATGTCAATACCCATTTAGTGATATGTAAATTGGGACTTTTGTTCCTGTCATGTTCTGTCCGGTTTTGCTGCTCCTTCCTTAATGTGTGTGTGTGTGTGTGTGTGTGTGTGTGTGTGTGTGTGTGTGTGTGTGTGTGTGTGTGTGTGTGTGTGTGTGTGTGTGTGTGTGTGTGTGTGTGTGTGTGTGTTGTTTTGCTCCAAGCTTATCCCGCCCCCGGCCGGTAATCTGGTTAGCATTGTGTTAGACATATTGTCTCGTATTGTGCTACAAATAGGTTGTTGTATACGAGTTATCGTTACTCTTGTTAAATACTATTCCTCTTCATTTATTTTATACCTAGCATCGAAATGACTTACAATTAGTATTTATGTTCTATCTATCTCCAAAGCTAAATTAACACAAGACAAGCTATTAATATTTTCTTAATATATAAACTTAAAATTATCTTTAGATACCAACAGTTAAAAGCTAGACATACTACGCTAGCACATGTGAATTAAATTTAAGTTTGCTTGCGCGCGCGCTCACCCATGAAAAAGCGGCAATATCGAGTCGCGTGGCGGTGACATGAGTCTTCAAATTGAATATTTCTCACTGTCATATAGAAGTAAGCTGGTGATGCAGTCGTTTATATCACAGCTTTGATCATTGGTGTGCGTTTCCTCAAACACACTGTATACAGGTTTTTGAAGACAACCATGTCACAACACATCGCCATATGTCACTGCATCTATCTTGCTTAACATAGAGTGTACAGGGCTAAATTTTTTAGAAAATAGTTGTGCCACCGCTGATCTGGTACAGAATACTTTATTATATAACAACGTTTCTCAAACGGTTTAGTCTCAGGCCCTTTTGACTTCTTACAAATTATTGAGGTCCCAGAGATCTTTTGTAGATAAGGATTGTACCGCGAGGATATGACAATATCAAAGAAGGTGTTTGATTATAAGGAACATAGTTGTCACCTCGTTGATCCCCAAATAGGCTTTCCGCGTACCATATTTTGAGAATCACCGTTCGTATGTCTTTCTTTATTCAGCTGATAATAGCATTCGGGTTCTGTCGGAGTACCAACTAGACACCCGACCCTGGTTAACTTTAAAGCGAGATATTCTAACAGAACCTTTAACTACAAACCTAGTCATTTACAAGGTGTAGCTCCCACCTTTTGTGGATCCAACATAATTTATTTCGTGTCTACATTACAACCAAGTTGTTGTATATTTGAAAATAAAAAAAAAATAAAAAATCGCTCACCCTTCTACGCGAACCCAACTTAGAACACGCTTTATGTCTGGATAATCGATAAGAAACCGTCGTTTGCCGTGTTAGCGCCCATGTGGGATATGTTAATTTACTATCGACCCGGTGATATCCCAGTCTTGATTACAAACCACGTGAAAAACAGGGAAGGAGTGTTGTCTTTTTGGTTTGTAACTAAGAAATAGAGTTAACAAAGAAAATAGAAATAAAACATTTTACAGACCACACAAGGGTCAAAGTTGGTTTATATATTGTCTGTTGTAAAAAATACCTACCACGGTCTTACATGCTCTCTGTCTGGATGTGAATGACATGGGTGTGAAGACCGCTGTTCCCCACTGTTTGTGTCTCTACAACGAATTGGAAATACGGCGTCATATAGGGCAGACAAATGGTTATTTCAGACATGGTTAACCCTGATATCACCGTCAGATAGCGAATGTCGTAGAAAAATGATAAAACTGCTATTGCCAAAATGGGGTAGTTGTACGTTAACAAGTTCTCGTCGCATAGTGAAAGGTTACACAGTGTAATTATTTGTTCGATCTCTACCTCTGTAACAGGGACATTCGCCTCTAATTTGATAATCACGACATAGATTTCTACCCACGATAACATTGTCGGCGGGTTCACTGTGAAGGATATTGTTTTTAGTATATGGCGTTCTAGACTGATAAGTTCAGTCGGGGTACGCATGTTGCAATACAGAGCCAACAAATCGCGCACCCTAAACACACCCCTTCTTCAACCTTGCTGGCTATGAAGAGACAGGTTAAGCCGACAAACTGAAAGTTGTCCCTGTTTAGTTGTTCTTTACTCCCATAATGCTCTAAATAAGCGATAGTTAACTGAAATGTTTGTTTCTGACATTTATAAGCACTACACACGGCTGATAGCCATTCTATCAAGATGAGTCTCACTCTGTTACTAATGTCTCCCGCTATAAAACAAATCTTGGGGTATCAGGTATTACTTCTAACATCTCTTTTAAGTCCGCTAACTTAAAATCTATGGTAGGATATCCGACACTAAAGTTCGCTGCCATTTTAAAAACTCACTTTTTTCTTAAAGAATTGTGTAAGCTCTGTTTTGCTGTCACGAGTCAACTAGACGACTGTATTTAGAGAGAGAGAGAGAGAGAGAGAGAGAGAGAGAGAGACAATAGTATCTTGGTGAGTCATATTCGGATCTTTGTGGAGGGCACTGAATCACGACCTTAATTAAGGTCAGCTACCATTAGATAATTCCACGTGAATTAGATATTCCTGCTGTGGGGGAGTTACTATGTAAAACAGCGCGATCACTTTGTTCTTTGTGTGAATGTCTCATTGTCACCGCTCAATCGTAAATACCATCTGGCCTCCCCGGTACCAGAGACCGATTAATTGTCATGACAGATTATTTTAAACATTCGTAGTTTTACAAATATTAGTTTGTTTCGTGACTCATGAACGTAAAATTTTGAGAAAAATTGAAATGATGGGTTATGCACGTGCGGGTCGCTTCGTGACAAACAAAACATTGTCTGTGTTATATACTGATATATACACATACACACACACACACACACACACACAGACCCCCGCCCCTCTATCAAAACTGTGACCCCTTTCTAACAATGATAACTTACACTTACAGACAGTTATTTTATATCTAAAACCCTATACAACGTGAGAACACCTGTGTTTTCAACAACGTGAGAATCGTGCTAAAAAAATTCAAGAACGTGAGAATCACTGTGTTTTCAACAATGTTAGAATCACTGTATTTTCAACAACGTGAGAATCACTGCATCACGTTAAAAAACATTCACTCCCTTGGTGTAAAACAATATGAGAACCACATGTTTCTCAGTAACAAGACTAACATTCACAACAAATATTACCCGACTGTTTGCCACATTTCTTTTAGTTATCAGATCATATTGCTTCTTTAAAGAGTGTTCTAATAAAGTGTTAAGTTCTATACTTTCACACAGCCGTATTCTGAAACAATATATATTTTTTACATACAACACTAACACACAAATACTGGGACGAATAGTTAGTTATAACTAAAAAATGTTGTAAACGTTTGTGTGATTGTAAAAAACTTGTCCACATCTGCGCCTAACGACTTTTTCTCGTCATCAATCCATAACAAATATAACAAGACATGTTTGGCTGGTGTCACATCTTTTAAAGTGTTTAATATCATTGTTTTTTTTTTACAAGCTTGATAAAAGATCGCTAGTTTTATGTTCAAGCGTGATACAATGCGATCAAATTAATTATTCACATCTGTGTGTAATTAAAGTTCGTGTAATGACATTCTCGATAACGGGTTTCGACCATTGTAACAAAGCCGCGCGAGTTCTGAATAGTTGCTTGCGCATCTGTACTATTTCCATTTTATAAAGGTCCTCTTTTGTTACAATGTGAAAAAACTTTCTCCGAACAGGAACTGATTATGCGTACCCATCTGGCCGTAATTAAAGTTCGTGTAATGAAAATGATTGATAGCGGGATTCGGCGTGGAACAAAAGCGTTAGTTCTCGAGTTATTGCGTCCGTGAGAGGCACATTTGTACTAGAATTTTTTATAAAAGAAATTGGCTTTGTTTAATTGTATTTTCCGAACAGAGACTACTTAATTATTCATCCACAGCTGTGCCTAATGCATTTTTTCATGAGCAATTATCTTAATTAAACAACGAGCGAAAATGCTAAATTAGATTCTTTTCAAAAACGTTCTACCGACGCCACACTATCGATCGAACCATATCACCGCGAAAACCTTTCGCATGGACTATTGTCCGAAACAGTACCTCTACACAACGAATCACTTGTGTATTCACACGCACGGACTTCTTTTGTCCCAAACCTTTTGGTATAACCAAGAATTGTGTTAGACATGTCTCATTCAACTAACAGAACCTTCCCGCGTACAGATCTCTGAAATAGTCGTTTTGAAAAATCACCCTTCTGAAAAGCAAACATTGACTCTTACATGGTATGTATTATTTTTTTTTTATTTGTTTGTTTGTTTGTTTTTTTTTTTTTTGTTTTTTTTCGGTAGAGTGTTAAATTTTTACATGTCGTTTTAATATATGTGAATATGTTTTAGCTAAGAATATAGTCTAAAAATATGTTTGTTTGATCACTCGGAAAAGTCTAAACAAATATAACCAACAGTTTAAACCTTATCTTGTTTCTCGCTTATTGTTAAGCAAGTGCTTTGTTCATTTTATGTAAACAGGATGACTGTTGGTGAGTCATCATCGATATTGCACCACCACTTGTAATACTTTCTGAACTACAAACTAAACTCGTGCGAAATCAAATTATATTTGGGTTCTGAAAAATTCTCCATGATACTTACAACTTGTAATAATTTCTGATAGAAAAGTCTAAACTCGCACCAAACCGTAGCTATTTCAATCAAACGTATGTTATTCGTTTTTATACATAAATAGTCGCCTGTATATTGTGTTAAAATAAATATCTCTATTTAGAAAATATATAAAGTATTAGTTGTCTGTTTTCGTTATTCGTGTGTTGTATTAAATATAAATATCTGTCTCTATTTTAAAAATATGGTTGTGTGTTGGTCTTTTTGTGTCTGTTTTCATTATTCGTGTGTTGTATTAAATATAAATATCTGTCTCTATTTTAAAAATATGGTTGTGTGTTTGTCTTTTCGCTAGGCAGTGTTGTTAAATGTTAAGCTTTTTTCAAAATTATTATGTTATGTGTCTAGACTAACAGGTATTTTAATAATAATGTTAGTTGTTTGTTAAGAGGTTAAACTGGTTTATTTGTTATGTGCTAGGTACAGTCTAAGTTCTGAAAATTGTCTTAGTTTAAAACTTATCCACGTTTCTCGCCTATTGTTAAGCAAGTGCTTTGTTCATTTTCTGCAAACAGGATGACTTTATGAGTCATCATCGATATTACACCACAACTTGTAATACTGTCTGATAAAAACAGTCTAAACTTGTAGAGACTAATAGTCTATTTCAAATACTTGTTTGGTTGTGGCGCAAAGACGGGTGGGTAGATCGATAAATTGATTTGGTTCCACAAAGCGCGCGCGTGGGCCTTTGTGATATGTTACAGAACAAAATTTCTTTCATTTGATAACAGAATAAAAATATAAGACTGGATATAATGAAGAGTAGTCGTGTGTATACCTAACTATTTATAACTGTGGTTTCTATTTACCTGTTTATTCTCTCTCTCTCTTTCTCTCTCTCTCTCTCTGTATCTCTTTATTTCTTTCTCTCTCACTCTCTCTCTCTTTATATATATCTCTCTCTCTGCCTGTCTCTATCAGATTGTCTGTGTTTTTTAACTGCTTGTTACATATATGTTGTTATATATATATATATATATATATATATATATATATATATATATATATATATATATATATATATATATATATATATATATATATATATATATATATATATATATATATATATATATATATATATATATATATATATTTGTCTAAACTTTGTGACTAACGTCTTTTTGATCCTCTATTCAACAAATGGAGTTACCTCAAAACAAGAACTGTGGCTACACCTGCGTGCAATGCAGTCGATCTTTTACCAGGAATCGTGACCTTACTCGCCATATGACAATGGTCCACGCGGAGCAGAGATACTCCTGTCGTGTCTGTCCTCAAGTCTTTTCAAGTCCTGCTTCATTACATCGACACATAGAACTGGAGCATTGTCCTGTCGCACCACGTATAGACACCCCAGTGGGGGCCACTACACAAGCAGACACAATGGTAAAAAACACATCAATGGGGCACAGCCTCATGTGTGCCCGATGCAACAAGACCTTCAATCGTCGTGACAATTATTCACGACACGTCAAGACAGCTCACTCAACGTCTCTTTTTTCTTGTAACATTTGTGGAAAAGACTTTTCTCGTGGTGATAATCTACGAGTCCACCTAAAACAAAAACACCCCACCACTACCCCAGTGGAGATGTTAACCTCATGCCCCACAGCAACATTAGGCGCCACACCAATGACAGACTCATCATCATCATCTGGTGCAGCATCTACCACAGCAACATCAACTACAAGACAGAACCCAGCATCAGGACCCCCTTCAACAAGTCCCATCCCATCGTCCTCTACAAATGCTGCAGGCCAGACCAAGAAAAGAACAATGATCAGTAACCAACAATCCCACATCAAGAAACCTCGCTTGTCCTCTAAGGAAGACTCGTTAGATGCTCTACCAGATGACATAAGACAAATCTATATTGACAATTGGCAAGCCATAAAAACACATTCAAACAAACACAAGTATCTGTCTATTTTACGTTCTTCCACAGACCAGAACTATCCATTGAATGGCTCTCTCGTTTACTCACAACTATCTTCACACAACAGACAAAAAGATTCAAGATAAACTACAGTCATCATTCCATTTTGCGTCACAGAGAAACTCGCGTCCTTCGTTTCTTTCATGCCTCTCATAATAACGCCTCTGTGTTAGAACAGCTTCACTTAGTCAACAACATTACAGATTTCAAATCTTTTGTCTCACAATTACACGACAGCGACATTATCACACACGCCCAATTAAAAAGACCAAACACAAAATATTTTGTTGAAGCAATCCCAGCTACTTCTTTCTGTATATACCATCTTCAAGACTTTCCAATCGGCTGCTTATTACAAGATATTCCCGCCTTCATCACCGAAAATAAACACATCCATACATTACAACACGATTCACATTCAAAACCTTACAGTGATAACTTTTGCTTTTTTAGGTGTCTGGCCGTTTTTAGGGGTGGTGCCGTTAAGGATGTTAGAAAACCCACGCACCGACTCGTAGAACAGTGGCAAACACACCAGGGACTAACGTCCCTCATCGATTTCCCCGGGGTTAGTTTAATTGATATTCCAGCCTTAGAAAAATGTTTTAATATAAATATTGACGTATTCGAATTTGACGACGCGGAAAACCTGACACCCAAACTTAGAGGTAGTGATAGTTTTCCAGATACGTTGCGTCTTTTAATATTTAAAAACCATTTTATGTATATAGCAGATATTGATAGGGCCAGTCATTCCTTTTCGTGTCCCAAATGCGGCAAATTATGGTAGATTTATAAGTTTATGGCACGCCATGAAAAGACCTGTGTCGGCTCTAAGAGAAAGGACATTTTTAAAGGTGGTGTCTATACCCCACCAGAGACCATTTGGGAAGCGCTCAATCAGCTGGGTATAGATGTCGATACAAAATTCGTCTTTCCCTATCGAGCCACGTTCGATTACGAATGTTATTTTGATAACACGGTAGTGCCCAGTGGTAACGCCACTACATACACAGCCAAACACGTCCCCCTGTCTTGCTCGGTGGCTTCTAACGTCTCCGGTTTTGAGGACCCCATGTGTTTTATCACAACGGGTGATCCGCAAGACTTGGTCAATAGGATGGCTGATTATCTGATCAAAATTTCCGAGGCCTCTTACGAGATTTTGCGTGCCTATTTTGACGACGTATACACGGACCTCGACGCTTTAGAGAAGATCGGTAATTCAGATGGTATCATTGATAGACTCGATAATTATTTACAGGAACTACCCGTGCTAGGATTCAATTCTGGCAAGTATGATGTCAACGTGATCAAACCCTATCTAATCAAATATTTCATGGGTGAAGAGTTCAAATTTTTTGTCAAGCGAAATAATAATTTTATGTGTATTGCCACTCTCGAGTTAAAGTTTTTAGATATAATCAATTACTTAGCTTCCGGTTTTAGCTATAGCAAGTATCTCGTGGCGTATAACGTTAAAGAAACTAAAGGATATTTTTGTTACGAGTACATAACAGATTTAGCAAAATTAGACGAAACGGCGTTACCACCCCACTCGGCATTTTTTCCACCCTTAAAAACACTAATATTTCCGTCGACGAGTACGCCGAATGTCAGAAGGTGTGGGCCTATAACCACATGACCACTTTGCGTGACTTTCTCACATGGTACAATAACAAAGACGTGGTCCCCTTCTTAGCGGCGTTAGAACAACAAGTTAGTTTTTACGCGGACCTAGGCGTAGATATGT
Source organism: Oreohelix idahoensis (assembly GCA_024509875.1). NCBI lineage: Eukaryota > Metazoa > Mollusca > Gastropoda > Stylommatophora > Oreohelicidae > Oreohelix > Oreohelix idahoensis. The sequence goes on from JAMPIV010005957.1 coordinate 140,781, forward strand.
TCAAAGACGCGATTTCCGTGCCCGGTGTCACGTTAAAATATCTCTTCAAAACCCTTCCGTCCAACGCCTCTTTTTCGTTATGCTGCGAGCGGGAGGCAGATTTGCACCACACGTTGCGCCAAAACATAGTCGGGGGACCTTCCATTATATTTCATAGGCTCCACGAACAAGGCAAAACGTACATTAGAGGTGGCAAAATGGTGCGATGCATTAAAGGTTTTGATGCCAACCCCCTTTATTTGCGGGCGCTAATGCAGAAAATGCCCACTGACTTTCCCGTTAGACGATACAGGGAGGATGGTTTCAAGCACCACAAACTCCATAAATATACCGTGCAGTGCCGCGACTGGTTGAGTTGGGTCTCGCACACGAATAAAGTGACCTTAAAACCCAGTTTAACGGTCGTGAGATGTCGTTGGGTTATAGGTACATTAGGGTAGATGGTTGGGACAAATACTCTCCTACCGCCTACCAGTTCCACGGCTGTCTGTTCCACGGCCACTAACCACCGGTCGTGACGTTAACCCAGTCAACAAAAAACCTTTGAGTGAATTGTACGCAAAGACGCTCGAAATTGGTGATTATTTGAAGAACGAGTGCGACGTCAAATTGGTAGAAATGTGGGAATGAGAGTGGCGGGAGTTGGAGAAAACCAAGCCATCAATCGGTCGCTTTCTGCGCGCCACCTTCCCGACCGTGAAACCCTCTTACACCAAATGCCGGTACCCATTAACAGAAGATAATATTCTCGCCTCGGTGCTAGATGAGACCTTGTTTGGCCTAGTTGAGTGTGACATTCATGTCCCCGACTCTCTAAAAGAACATTTCTCAGAAATGATGCCCATTTTCAAAAACATTGACGTCACGAGAGATGATATTGGGTCTTTCATGCGGGAATACGCCGAAAAACACAAGCTCCTGACTACCCCCAGATGGACGTTGATCGGGAGTTATGTGGGCAAAAAAGATTCTGTTGGCGACACCTTTGCTTCGATGGTACCTGACCAAAGGTTTAAAAGTCACCTGTATTTACCAGGTGATTGAATATGCACCTGTGACGTGTTTTAAACAGTTTGCGGACACTGTTTCGAACGCACGTCGACAAGGTGATACAGATCCTGCCTACGCAATTACCAGCGAGACCATGAAACTGTTGGGTAACGCCGCCTATGGTAAAATATTGACCAATAAGGCGAAGCATGTAGAGGTTTCGTACGCAACGGGAGAGGGTACGTCTGAACTAATAAACTCCCCATGATTTAGGAAAATGACGTTAGTGACGGACGACATTTTTGAAGTAGACAGACTTAAAAAGACAATTAGTTGGGACCTGCCCGTGCAGATAGGTTTTTTCGTGTATCAGTACGCTAAATTGAGAATGTTAGAGTTTTACTATGACTGCTTAGATAAATTTATAGATAGGTCAGACTTTCAGTTGTGTGAGACAGACACGGACAGTCTTTACTTGGCCCTTAGATCAGACAACCTAGCGGATGTTGTTAAGCCCGCTATGCGACGCGAATTTTATAGTACCTACCACCAGTGGTTCCCCGCCGAAGTATGCCCCGAACATAGAGCCGTTTTCGTCGCTAGCGAGGGTAAAACGCGCGCCGTTTGTCAGAAATGTCGCGAACAAATATTATTCGACAAACGGACACCGGGCCTTTTTAAATTAGAATACGAAGGCAGCGGGATGATTTCGCTGTGCAGCAAGACTTATCACTGTTTTTGGGACTACGACAAAACAACCACAAAAGGACTCAGCAAACACCACAACAAAATCGACAAAAATACATTCTTAGAAGTACTCAACACACAACAAGCACAGGGCGGGCAAAATATTGGGTTCCGAGCACACAAATCTTCCATCTACACATACGAACAACACCGCAACGCCCTGTCTTACTTTTACATCAAACGACAGGTACATCCCGACAACGTCACCACATCACCCCTCAACATCTAAACTCTCTGTCTTCCACTATGTACACACACAAAAGCCACCTACATACAGATACCTAGACATAGACAGCACATATACACTGTCCTATTTTTTACGACGTGACGACTCCCCTCAACGTCTGGCCTGCAGCTGTACCCCGGTGATATTATATTTATGTTTACCGGTGCAATGACAAGTTGCGATAATGTTATTTTGAAACCACACTATCTTTCCAATATAGATATGTATATAACAAAGTACTGTACATGTGTGATCCTATGTGTTATTTGTCAATTGCACAATATATACTCATGTAATGTTAAAAAATACTATATATATATATATATATATATATATATATATATATCCATATATCTATATGTATATATATATATATATATATATATATATATATATTATATATTATTTATATATATATATATATATATATATATATATATATATATATATATATGTGCTCCTATATTTTTGTTACCGTATATACTCCTATATATTTTGTTACTACAAAACAGTATTGAACATAAAATAAACTATATTAACTAAAATTCATTTTTGTTACCTATATATAACTGTTCGTATAACTGTTGTCTAAATATATCGTCTAACTGTTGTCTAAATATATCGTCTAACTGTTCGTATAACTGTTGTAAAATATATATGTCTAAATATGTCTAACTGTTGTAAAATAACTTTTCTAAATATATGTCTATAAATATCGTCTTCTTGTTATCTAAATATATCGTCTTCTTGTTGTCTAAATATATCGTCTTCTTGTTGTCTAAATATATCATCTTCGTGTTGTCTAAATATATCGTCTTCCTATTGTCTCAATAAATATCGTCTTCTTGTTATCTAAATATATCGTCTTCTTGTTGTCTACATAAACAACACCAATATCTAAATATATCGCTATATAAAAGTCATGCGCCTCCTGGCCCACCTCCTGCGCGCCTCCTGAATGCGCTTATATAAAAGTCACGCGCCTCCTGGCGTTTTTGCTATATAAAAGTCACGCGCCTCCTGCGCGCCTCCTGAATGATACCTAAAAGGTACATTGTATACTACTTGCGTATGCATTTAAAGGAAAACCTTCAGCCATTATTTCATTTCCTAATCTGCAACACTCATTCGATCTCGACATGTCAATTAATGTAGAGTAATTAGTTGCGACTACTTACAGTCTTCCAATATAGAATACAACCAATTAAATGCACTTTGAAGAGAACATATTATCATCCTTGGAATTGCCAATTCTTCTATTTGAATAAACTTGCGTGCAGTAAACCATTGCGTTCTCAGCACATCTTGCTTGTCTTCATAACTAGACGTGTACTGACTAAAGGCTTTTTCTGGGCCGCTGGGGAAATCGCGTCTGTTCTAAATTTTCTGAGCTCACGATTGGATAAAAACTAATCTACGTTATTACTATCATGGTCTGTTTCTACTATAAATTTACGGTTTAATTTTTTTATTTTAACAAATTCCTATCACCCAAGATATAGTCTGTTTTAGTTAGAAGTGATAATTCTAAGAGTAACGAACTCACTGTCACAAATATTCACAAGCGTCTATGTGATGTGTATGGAAGTTTTGCAGTCGACAGGAGTACAGTCAGTCGCTGGGTTCAGAGAATCAAAGAATCAGGAAGTGGAGATACGGAGCTGCTTGATCGGCCGCGCTGTGGACGTTTTCCACAGCCACCAACGCAGAAATGTTGAAATGCGCTGAGGGCATTATTCTGACTGATAGGCGAATCACTACTCAACAATTGCCCTTACAGCTGTCAGTCAGCATTGGTAGTGCAAATGCAGTTATTAAACTCTCGGATTTCTAAGGTTTGCGCAAGATGGGTTCCTCGAAGTCTCACAAATGACCACCGATGGCAAAGGAAAGCAATTTCTTCTGAATTGTTGGAGCGTTTCAATTCTGAATGAGAGAACTTTTTGGCTAAGATCGTTACAGGTGACGAAACCTGGGCACTTCATTTTGAACCTGAGACAAAAAGACAATCAATGGAGTGGCATCATCCGCAATCACCAAGAAGAAAGAAATTCAAGACAATTCCTTCAGCTGGAAAGGTCATGATCACTGTCTTTTGGGATATTGAAGGATTGATTCTTGTGGACGTTATACCAAGAGGAGAGACAATCAATTCGCAAACTTACATTAAGACATTGAAAAAACTCAATCAAAGTTTTCGCTATTAATACTAGACAGGCATGTGAGAATCTCACACACTTAACTCCCACGCGAAAAAGGACTTAACAATCACGTGCTTCGACCTCTAATCTCCTTTATACTCTAAGAGGGTGGGCCCACTTGGGGCATGACTCCCAAGTGTCAGTCTCCTGGTTGTCTTGTGCAGACAATTGAACCCACTCCACCTTAGTTGCAGCTTTCAACTTCACTCCTGTCTAATGCCAGCTGGGGGCAATTGTGAAAGTAACCCCTATGTTCAAAATACATTACTGTCCCGAATTCCATAGCCCGTTGCGGTTGTTCCAGAGCCAGCACGATGTCCTTTCAGTAGTTCCACTGAAATTGCACTTGTTCTTGACTGTCCTTTCAAACTCAACAGTTTCAGTAGATCATACACTAAAACAGTCACTAGACCTCTTGCACTTACCTCATCAGTCATGACTCTTGCAGTGAACCCATTGTGTCTCTAGACGGCAACCAGATCATTATACTTGGCCATGTTGAGCGAGTGTTGCTCGTCTAACTTTGATTCAAATGGCACGGTCAACTCAATCATTATAATCTGGTGCAATGAGGAGGGATGCAGCACTATATCTGGACGTCTTCTAGATCTTATGATACTTTCTGGGTTTGCTCCTAGCCCAGGTAGGTCTACTGCCATCTCCCAGTCATTTTCACAGTCAAGAATAGATGGTAAACTGCAACTTGGTTTGGGATGTGTTGACTTTCCTGCTTTCAGAAAGTATGTATTTGCGGTACTCGGTCTGACTTTGCTGTTCGCCCTCACCCTTGAAAGGTCTTTTGTACCACCAGCTCATTTAGTACTCTGTTATGGCGCCTTGTGTTTTGTCCTTGCCCTAATGACACATTGCAAGCTGACAGCACATGTTCCTGGCACAGGGAGCACTGAGCATCATCAGACTTTCTCCATCTCACAAGGTTTACGGACGATGGCAGGAGGTCATACATTGATCCGATTATGAAGCTGAGTACAAGTGGCGCCATATAACATATATAATATTTCTGTCAAGGATTGCATCCCCTGTTTTGCAGTAGTGGTCCAACAATGGCCAAAACTCAATTATCTAAACTGGGTCGTCAAAGTTGTTTACCTTCGCACAAGATTACTCTTGGCAGAGATGTAGATAGAAGTGTAATGGCGCTTCTATCCGAAGGTAGCCTTTACAAGATAATTCAGAAGTCAAGAACCATGCGGCATAGCGCTGAGCAATGGTTAACTTATATCTGTCCGTCTTTTTTAGTGAAGGATTTAGGCAATGGTTTAGCCCGTTCAAGCCCCCAGCTGAGTTAATTCAGCGTATTCCTCTTATAATGGTATAGCTCTGTTTAGAGGTAAATGTATGTCTAGGTTTATATATATATGTGTGTGTGTGTGTGTGTGTGTGTGTGTGTGTGTGTGTGTGTGACAGCGTCATCGCCATTTTGTCGGTTGTTCTGTACCTCCTACCACGATATAGAAAGTGGCAGCCATTTTTAAGTCACATCTAAAAATAGAGCATTAATAATGCCGCTGAAGGAGTAACAGCCAATCAGAGAAGAGAAGCGTCCAGGCTAGCGCGTCAGTTCAAATTTCTTTATCATTCCAATCGCCTGTCACGGAGAGAGAACAAGCTATTGAGATCTGAAGTCTAATTCGAGCAAGATCATGCCTAGGACTTAAAGTCTACGAACACTGTCTGGGTGTTCGGTAGTATTAAATGTTGATCTGTTTAAGGCTTTGTGTTGCTTGATTGCTAAATCTGCTGCTGAGAGGGTTGCAAGTGTCTTGGTTGAGTTAAGGTGTAAGAGTATTTGTCGAGTTGGACAATAGTAGTGAAATCGACAATGATAGTGAACTGACAAAGTAATAGATTACATATAGATAAGATGTAAATAGGAGGTGGATTTGAGACAAACCTGGAAGAAGATTTATTTTTAAAAAAAAACGTTATCTCTCTCTCTTCAAGCCTCAACACACTTATATAGTCTAAGCACCGCCTGCTCTTCCTCTTTTCTCTGAATCATAAATAGAGACTATAGTAAAGAGCTTAAAATGTTAATTATGGATGAAAAGGGTCGTGAACAGCGCATTAATAAATGGGTAAAATTTATTAAAGAAGAAATGTATGAAAATAATGCATATCAGCACAAACAACATAAAATGACATCAATAATCACACATATGCAGATACACACCAACGAACACACAGACCACCAACATAAAACCTGTAGAACACCGAGAAATAAATAAAATGAGTGTCAGTCCGTCCGCTTTCGTGGGACCAAATGCAATAGCTCCAGTAAGTGTCTTTACGTGTAGATATCCTTCATAGGTGATGGAACTAACATGCAATAAATTCACTGTAGGCGCTATCGTTGGTGGCATCCTAATTGCGCGAGGGGGACTGGAAGACTCTGTCTATCTGCGGCTGACCGCTCATAAGTGCGGGGTTTTAAATATCCAGAAAAACACACAAGACGAAGTTACTTGAGGACAAATGGTCCCATGCGCTCTTATCCGGCGCTCGAATTTTGCTTGTGTACTTGGTAGTAAATCCGGTTTGGGCTGGATTGAACTGTGGTTTAACTGAGTGCTCCGTTTAAGCACACAAAGTCTGGTGATTTAGATTCTGCTATAGATGGTGGGCTGCTAAATAGGTTGGAAGCCGCAATGCTCTGACTGTAATCCAAAGGCGAGTAAGAAACTACTACTGCACTACGATTTCAGATTTTGCGTTGGCTCGTTGCACACTGCGTGAGCTTAATTTCCCGTTAGAGAGAATGGCGTTGACAAAAGGTTTTGTTTCAGGTAGAGGGGGTGACAACTCGTGGTGCTAATTACGTTCAGGAGCCGTGAGAGCGATGAGAATATTACGTTCGTCGCCTGATTGGACTCTTGGAATAGCGATACAGTATCCTGAAACTGAGACCCAAAAGATACGACCTTTACATCAAGCAAACAATAACATTACACTAACGTTTTACAAAACAGTTATGTTCCACTATGGGATTTCATTCATTGTAATCATTGCTATGATAGTTTAGGGCTGTCTTTAACCATATAAGTCTCCTGTTCCTTCCATTCTATCAATTATCAGCATGCGCCCGAATAGGCTAATATATTTTGTAAACCCATGTACCTGTCAGTAAATGTTCTAACAGCAAAATCTGCTCCTCCTCTCCCAACTCAACATACACAAAACCTAACCCTGTAGTGACAGCTAATTGGTATGCTATTCATCTTACAACATTTAAATGAATTTACATTAACAGATTACAGCATGTGACATTACAAAATAAATCGTATGCGCCCCTTGGGGAAATATATTAACATCCCACAAATGAATACATAGAAAATGCAATGTTCTTGCTATAATAATACAGGTGTGACTGAATCATAAGATATAGTGTTATCTATTGCTGGTGACTGCTTGATATGTTGTAACTAGTGTCTAGCTACCCAAGTAAGCATATCAAATTCCACACCCAACCATTAGAAGTTTCTATCAGAAAGAAATAAGTGACTATCTCCTATAATTCAGAGTTATAGCGCCTGCACGTCACTATTCAGTTGTTTAAAGTGAATAACCCACACCTCTGACATTTCTTTACAGTAATGACAGTTATTATAGCCTACTCTTAACCCATGGTAAGCAACTGTACTGACTGATTCTACGCCTAGTGACTATCTGTTATCTTAAGTTTACCATTTAATCCATTGTAAACCATAACTGCTTAAGCACCACTTAACTAAGGCGGTAGACGGCGCTACATTATTACTGAATTAAATTACCGGGAGAAATCCTCAAAAATGAATTCACGTCACATTCCTACCAGATATATATAAAAAAGCTAACATGAATATACATATTATAATAGATGTCTACTCAACCCGAGAAATGCCGAGAAATATACGCAAAATAACATTTAGTTCTGTGTTATCGTCTGCCTTATTCTCACTGTGGTCCTCTCGGGCAAGAAATATTTTACGAGTGTGCTTGACTGATTAAAACCCACTATTCTTATAGTTTACAAATAACGCTACCCGGACACCTGGCCTGGCTTATTTCTACAGATGTTCGGCGTATAACGTAATCAAGAGTAAGACAGATGTAATTCTAGAGGTACGCATCAGAAGCAACAACCGCGAGAAAGTTTCCCAGAAAAATAGTACATAATATTATGGTCAGGGGCCACAACAAATCTCTCAGAACGAACGTGAGTTTTATCTCCCCCTGAATCGGAGATGAAACGGTTACCCAGACCTAAAAGGGTACCACCCGCGAACGGACAGTTTCTTCACAGACCCTCTCGCTCGTGATCAAACACTTTACTCGCAAGAGATATTCCTCTGGTCAGTCAAACACCAGGTGCGCTTAGGTAACATTATCGTTAGCTGACCGCTGCTGACCAGTGGGGAATTTATACTGAAGGCCAGAACGTAAACAAACCGCGGGGTGGGGTCTGAGAAGGCGAATAATGCGCAAGCAGGTAGAATCCGAAAGACAAGGAAATAAAAAATGTCGAGGAAACCAGAATATTAAAAGAGTAATAAATTTGGGACGTGATGGAAAGACAAATTATCAGTCAACGTGACAAGTTAGCACCCCCCTCTTTTTAAAGTTCGTGCAACACGGACTAAATGACAGTAATTTATCTTTTTCATAGACGTCCGTTATATGTCCTTGAAACATCCTATACTCATAAGCCAAATTCGTATCCAACTTCTGTCTGTCTATATGGCTACGAGTTAATTTCTTTTCTTCCCTCTGTCTAATAGACGTTCGGCGAATGGGATTTTGCAAGGCCAGTCGGCACTGACGTAATTCCTTTCCCTGTGATCCTGACCTTGCTTCCACAGTTCGCTCCGCCTGTTTATCATCTGGATAAAAATCCGTAATTGTTTTGAGTTTAGGCGCCGCCTGAACTCACTGACCACTGCATAGGTAATCCGCCTGTTACATACAGTGAAATCATTGCTGGACTCGGTGTGTTTACGTTTCCTTATGGGTTTTCGTGTCACGGGCGTGTACTTAAATGACCTGAGATAGCTGCAGCCTATCGGAATTTTTCGCGCGCGTGTAACATGAGTCGGCAAATGAAGCAGTTTGCTGGCCGAAGAAACGCTAGCATATTTCTCCTTCTGCCTCTCCACACTTACTCCCCTGTTTCGGTGGGAGCGTTGATCAATCTTCAGACCAGTGCCGTCTAAAGGCGGGTCTGGAGCTTTCCTTGCCTTGCCACTCACAATTCTCGCTTGGTCAACGGAAATGATCAAGTTGCTCTGTAATGGCTTGGCGTAGGTGACTACTTTGCTGTCCATCTGTGGGTTTGAGATCACTGAAATAATGCGATTAAAATGAGAGAATTCTGATGCCTGTAGCATACAGTCTTCGATCGCATTCGGGGGTTCTACTGAATCATAACGGATCTCAGTAGCTTCTATCTTTGGAGAAAGATAGGTATTATCTGCGAGTTGCAGAATTTGTTGAGTCGCTTTACCGTTACTAACATGAAGTGAGCCAAAGCTCTCAACAATAGCTCCTTGTAAAGTAGTAAGGCAGCTTTTCTCACTGTCTTCTGCCCTGAGAAGTATGAGAGACTCAGATGGAGTACCAGGGATCCCTTCGCCTGAAACCCTGTGTCCACCAGAAACGTCAACCCTGCCCTCCCCGGAGGAAGTTAATGGCGTCAATTAGAAATGTCCTGCAATGCCAGATCTACTTTCTGGATTACAGGCTCCGCAGTCTGCATGCAAAGGACTGGACGGTTTAAGATCCCGTTAGATCGCAAAGTGGCCGACATAAAACTTTCGGTGTGCTTTTCCAAAGTTCCTTGGAACAATTTGGAAACTTTAACCCTTTTAGCAGGCGCCTCATTCTTGCACCTTAGCAGCTTAAGGTAATGTGAGGAGCGGCACCTCCTTTCTCTGATCGTTGAGTTGGAGGGATACACTTCTGCATATGGTTTTTCGCTGTCCGGCCGGGAAGCTTGCGAAATATGACGTGATAGGGTGTGGCTCCCTTTTCTCGACGTCACGTGTCGGTTAGGTGGTGCTCGATCTGGAGCGTGAGAGGTTCGGGGTTCACCGCTTGCCAGACGGTAACAATCCGTATTATAATGCTTGTTAGCACCTCTCTCACCTTTGTGCAGTTTCCACGCCTGGGAACGTTTCGTACTCTTTCCCGTGGTTTTAGGTCTGCTGTCCCGACATGAATTCTTTCCTTGTTTGAACTTCGTGTCCAAGTCCAAAAGAAAGTCAATTTTCTGGAGTTGGGGCGCGGTTTTAGCAGGCAAGTTATCTTTCAGGGGCGCAAGATTTATAGGGGCGTTGTCCGACAAGGGCGCAATAGCAGGGGAACTAGAGTGACTACATTTAGTATCTGTTTCCATCCTCCGGATTTGGCTTTCCAGTTCCTTCATTCTGATTTGGTGTAGCCTGTCCTTTTCTTGTTCATCTCTGTCCGTTTCTTGTCGCTCCATTTCCAATTTCTGGTACTGTTCTTGTAGCTGTTTTTCCCATTCTTGTCTTTCTATTTCCCGTTCTTGTCTTTCTGTTTCCCATTTCTTCTCCCTTTCTTGTCGCTCTATTTCCCCTTTCTGGTCCTGTTCTTGTCGTTCTATCTCCCATTGTTTGTCCTTTTCTTGTAGTTGCTTTTCCTCTTCTATCGCTTCTTCTACATACTTTCGGATGTCTGCTTCGCTCTCCCCGTCTTTTTTACAGGGCCATGACAAGATTAAACGGCTGTTAAACCATTCGTCTACTTTGTAGTGATCCTGTATGCTCACTGCATATTCTAGAAAAGGCTGGATTTCGCTATCCTCGTACTTCATGTACTTAGCTACCTCAAGGGCAATCCTATGTACTTTAGCTAGATCGGCCATTATCTCAGGGTAAGCAAACACTATACAAGAATAAAACCTAGAGATCTTAGTTATCTAGTCCACTAGGGGCTGATTAACTTCCTTGTGAATTAACACTTAATAATCAATAAAATCTAGGCTAGCATGGGAAAACTTTAAAAAATCGAGAAGTTTCTAGACTCTCTGATTGCGACAAGCAAAAACCCCAAAAAACTCCAAAAAATTGTAAGTGATGTAAAACTTATTATCATCACTTCACCCCACTTCTGTCAGTACTTAGCTATTGAGAGGATTGGTTACTATCATCCGAATGAACACCCTCCCTTGGTACAGATGCAAGCTAGTAACTGACTATCTGTAGCTTCTTATCTCAGATTAAAGAGCTATTCCTGAAAAACATATTTAACCCTTAAAAAAAATTTCTGACTTTTACAACAATAATCGTCAGATTTTCAAACCCAAAACTCAGCAGTGATACCAGCAACCTTAACCAGGATTGACATGTGTAAAATGAACATTAATTGTAACTTGTGAATTATGATTGCTGTGGGGAAAAAACGCTGTTCAGACTTCCTCCAAAAGAAATAGTTCGATTGGTCTAGGGAATAGAAATTCCAATAATCTGCAGAACACTAAACTCAAAGAATCAAAATAGAATCTTATGAGAGATTCATACCAGACTGCGACCGCATCTGTTGCGATTGCTTCAGATGTAGCTCAAAATCCCGGAGAGCAACCCATTTTGTCGTGGTTGAGTTAAAGTGTAAGAGTATTTGTCGAGTTGGACAATAGTAGTGAAATCGACAATGATAGTGAACTGACAAAGTAATAGATTACACATAGATAAGGTGTAAATAGGAGGTGGACTTTAGACAAACCTGGAAGAAGATTTTTTTTTTTTTTAAAGTTATCTCTCTCCAAGCCTCAACACACTTATATAGTCTAAGCACCGCCTGCTCTTCCTCTTTTCTCTGAATCATAAATAGAGACTATAGTAAAGAGCTTAAAATGTTAATTATGGATGAAAAGGGTCGTAAACAGCGCATTAATAAATGAGTAAAATTTATTAAAGAAGAAATGTATGAAAATAATGCATATCAGCACAAACAACATAAAATGACATCAATAATCACAAATATTCAGATACACACCAACGAACACACGGACCACCAACATAAAACCTGTAGAACACCGAGAAATAAATAAACTGAGTGTCAGTCCGTCCGCTTTCGTGGGACCAAATGCAATAGCTCCAGTAAGTGTCTTTACGTGTAGATATCTTTCATAGGTGATGGAACTAACATGCAATAAATTCACTGTAGGCGCTGTCGTTGGAGACACCCTAATTGCGCGAGGGGGACTGGAAAACTCTGTCTATCTCCGGCTGACCGCTCATAAGTGCGGTGTTTTAAATATCCAGAAACACACACAAGACGAAGTTACTTGAGGACAAATGGTCCCATGCGCTCTTATCCGGCGCTCGAATTTTGCTTGTGTACTTGGTAGTAAATCCGGTTTGGGCTGGATTGAACAGTGGTTTGACTGAGTGCTCCGTTTAAGCACACAAAGTCTGGTGATTTAGATTCTTCTATAGACGGTGGGGTGCTAAATAGGTTGGAAGCCGCAATGCTCTTACTGGTAATCCAAAGGCGAGTACGAAACTACTACTGCACTACGATTTCAGATTTTGCGTTGGCTCGTTGCACACTGCGTGAGCTTAATTTCCCGTTAGAGAGAATGGCGTTGACAAAACGTTTTGTTTTAGGTAGAGGGGGTGACAACTCGTGGTGCTAATTACGTTCAGGAGCCGTGAGAGCGATGAGAATATTACGTTCGTCGCCTGACAGGACTCTTGGAATAGCGATACCGTATCCTGAAACTGAGACCCAAAAGAGACGACCTTTGCATCAAGCAAACAATAACATTACACTAACGTTATACAAAACGGTTATGTTCCACTATGGGATTTCAATCATTGTAATCATTGCTATGATAGTTTAGGGCTGTCTTTAACCATATAAGTCTCCTGTTCCTTCCATTCTATCAATTATCAGCATGCGGTCGCATAGTCTAATATATTTTGTAAACCCATGTACCTGTCAGTAAATGTTCTAACAGCAAAATCTGCTCCTCTTCTCCCAACTCATACACAGGAAACCTAACCCTGTAGTGACAGCTAATTAGTATGCTATTCATCTTACAACATTTAAATGAATTTACATTAACAGATTACAGCATGTGACATTACAAAATAAATCGTATGCGCCCCTTGGGGAAATATATTAGCATCCCACAAATGAATACATAGAAAATGCAATGTTCTTGCTATAATAATACAGGTGTGACTGAATCATAAGATATAGTGTTATCTATGGCTGGTGACTGCTTGATATGTTGTAACTAGTGTCTAGCTACCCAAGTAAGCATATCAAATTCCACATCCAACCATTAGAAGTTTCTATCAGAAAGAAATAAGTGACTATCTCCTATAATTCAGAGTTATAGCGCCTGCACGTCACTATTCAGTTGTTTAAAGAGAATAACCCACACCTCTGACATTTCTTTTCAGTAATGACAGTTATTATAGCCTACTCTTAACCCATGGTATGCATCTGTACTGACTGATTCTACGCCTAGTGACTATCTGTTATCTTAAGTTTACCATTTAACCCATTGTAAACCATAACTGCTTAGGCACCACTTAACTAAGGCGGTAGACGGCGCTACATTATTACTGAATTAAATTACCGGGAGAAATCATCAAAAATGAATTCAAGTCACATTCCTACCAGATATATAAAAAAGCTAACATGAATATACATATTATAATAGATGTCTACTCAACCAGAGAATTGCCGAAAAATATAGCCAAAATAACATTTAGTTCTGTGTTATCGTCTGCCTTATTCTCATTGTGGTCCTCTCGGGCGGGAAATATTTTACGAGTGTGCCTGACTGATTAAAACCCTCAATTCTTATAGTTTACAAATAACGCTACCCGGACACCTTGCCTGGCTTGTTTCTACAGATGTTCGGCGTATAACGTAATCAAGAGTAAGACAGAAGTAATTTTAGAGATATACATCAGAAGCAACAACCGCGAGAAAGTTTCCCAGATAGACAATACATAATATTATGGTCAGGGGCCACAACAAATCTCTCAGAACGAACGTGAGTTTTATCTCCCCTTGAATCGGAGATGAAACGGTTACCCAAATCTCAAAGGGTACCACCCGCTAGCGGACCGTTTCTTCACAGACCCTCTCGCTCGAGATCAAACACTTTACTCGCAAGAGATATTCCTCTGGTCAGACAAACACCAGGTGCGCTTAGGTAACATTATCGTTAGCTGACCGCTGCTGACCAGTGGGGAATTTATACTGAAAGCCAGAACGTAAACAAACCGCGGAGTGGGGTCTGAGAAGGCGAATAATGGGCCACGCAGGTAGAATCCGAAAGAAAAGAAAATATAAAATGTCGAGGAAACCAGAACATTAAAAGAGTAATAAAATTGGGACGTGATGGAAAGACAAATTATCAGTCATCGTGACAAGTTAGCCCCCTTCCCCCCCCCCCCCCGCCTCTTTTTAAAGTTCGTGCAACACGGACTAAATGACAGTAATTTATCTTTTTCATAGACGTCCGTTATATGTCCTTGAAATATCCTATATTCATAAGCCAAATTCGTATCCAACTTCTGTCTGTCCATATGGCTACGAGTTAATTTCTTTTCTTCCCTCTGTCTAATAGACGTTCGGCGAATGGGATTTTGTTAGGCCAGTCGGCACTGACGTAATTCTTTTCCCTGTGAACCTGACCTTGCTTCTACAGTTCGCTCCGCCTGTTTATCATCTGGATAAAAATCCGTAATTGTTTTGAGTTTAGGCGCCGCCTGAACTCACTGACCACTGCATAGGTAATCCGCCTGTTACATACAGCGAAATCATTGCTGGACTCGGGGTGTTTATGTTTCCTTATGGGTTTTCGTGTCACGGGCGTTTACTTAAATGACCTGAGATAGCTGCAGCCTATCGGAATTTTTCGCGCGCGTGTAACCGGAGTCGGCAAATGAAGCAGTTTGCTGGCCGAAGAAACGCTAGCATATTTCTCCTTCTGCCTCTCCACACTTACTCCCCTGTTTCGGTGGGAGCATTGCTCAATCTTCAGACCAGTGCCGTCTAAAGGCGGGTCTGGAGCTTTCCTTGCCTTGCCACTCACAATTCTCGCTTGGTCAACGGAAATGATCAAGTTGCTCTGTAATGGCTTGGCGTAGGTGACTACTTTGCTGTCCATCAGTGGGTTTGAGACCACTGGAATGATGTGATTAAAATGAGAGAATTCTGATGCCTGTAGCATACAGTCTTCGATCGCATTCGGGGGTTCTACTGAATCATAACGGATCTCAGTAGCTTCTATCTTTGGAGAAAGATAGGTATTATCTGCGAGTTGCAGAATTTGTTGAGTCGCTTTAACGTTACTAACATGAAGTGAGCCAAAGTTCTCAACAATAGCTCCTTGTAAAGTAGTAAGGCAGCTTTTCTCACTGTCTTCTGCCCTGAGAAGTATGAGAGACTCAGATGGAGTACCAGGGATCCCTTCGCCTGAAACCCTGTGTCCACCAGAAACGTCAACCCTGCCCTCCCCGGAGGAAGTTAATGGCGTCAGTTGGCAAATGTCCTGCAATGCCAGATCTACTTCCTGGAATTACAGGCTCCGCAGTCTGCATGCAAAGGACTGGACGGTTTAAGATCCCGTTAGATCGCGAAGTGCCCGAGATAAAACTCTCGGTGTGTTTTTCCAAAGTTCCTTGGAACAATTTGGAAACTTTAACCCTTTTAGTAGGCGCCTCATTCTTGCACCTTAGCAGCTTAGGGTAATGTGAGGAGCGGCACCTCATTTCTCTGATCGTTGAGTTGGAGGGATACGCCTCTGCATATTTTTTTTCGCTGTCCGGCCGGAAAGCTTGAGAAATATGACGTGATAGGGTGTGGCTCCCTTTTCTCGACGTCACGTGTCGGTTAGGTGGTGCTCGATCTGGAGCGTGAGAGGTTCGGGGTTCACCGCTTGCCAGACGGTAACAATCCGTATTATAATGCTTGTTAGCACCTCTCTCACCTTTGTGCAGTTTCCACGCCTGGGAACGTTTCGTACTCTTTCGCGTGGTTTTAGGCCTGCTGTCCCGAAATAAATTCTTTCCTTGTTCGGGCTTCGGATCCATGTCCAAAGGAAAGTCAATATTTTCTGGAGTTGGGGCGCGGTTTTAGCAGGCAAGTTATCTTTCAGGGGCGCAAGATTTATAGCGGTGTTGTCCGACAAGGGCGCAATAGCAGGGGAACTAGAGTAACTACATTTAGTATCTGTTTCCATCCTCCGGATTTGGCTTTCCAGTTCCTTCATTCTGATTTGGTGTAGCCTGTCCTTTTCTTGTTCTTCTCTGTCCCTTTCTTGTCGCTGCATTTCCAATTTCTGGTACTGTTCTTGTAGCTGCTTTTCCCATTCTTGTCTTTCTATTTCCCGTTCTTGTCTTTCTGTTTCCCATTTCTTCTCCCTTTCTTGTCGTCCTGTTCTTGTCGTTCTATCTCCCAATGCTTGTCCTTTTCTTGTAGTTGCTTTTCCTCTTCTATCGCTTCTTCTACATACTTTCGGATGTCTGCTTCGCTCTCCCCGTCTTTTTTACAGGGCCCTGCAAAGATTAAATTGCTGTTAAACCATTCGTCTACTTTGTAGTGATCCCGCATGCTCACTGCATATTCTAGAAACGCTGGATTTCGCTATCCTCGTACTTCATGTACTTAGCTACCTCAAGGGCAATCCTATGTACTTTATCTAGATCGGCCATTATCTCAGGGTAAGCAAACACTATACAAGAATAAAACCTAGAGATCTTAGTTATCTAGTCCACTAGGGGCTGATTAACTTCCTTGTGAATTAACACTTAATAATCAATAAAATCTAGGCTAGCATGGGAAAACTTTAAAAAATCGAGAAGTTTCTTGACACTCTGATTGCGACAAGCAAAAACCCCAAAAAACTCCAAAAAATTGTAAGTGATGTAAAACTTATTATCATCACTTCACCCCACTTCTGTCAGTACTTAGCTATTGAGAGGATTGGTTACTATCATCCGAATAAACCCCCTCCCTTGGTACAGATGCAAGCTAGTAACTGACTATTTGTAGCTTCTTATTTCAGATTAAAGAGTTACTCCTGAAAAACATATTTAACCCTTAAAAAAAAAAATTTCTGTCTTTTACAACAATAGTCGTCAGATTTTCAAACCCAAAACTCAGCAGTGATACCAGCAACCTTAACCAGGATTGACATGTGTAAAATGAACATTAATTGTAACTTGGGAATTAGGATTGCTGTGGAGAAAAAACGCTGTTCAGATTTCCTCCAAAAGAAATAGTTCGATTTGTCTAGGGAATAGAAATTCCAATAATCTGCAGAACACTAAACTCAAAGAATCAAAATAGAATCTTGTGAGAGATTCATACCAGACTGCGACCGCATCTGTTGTGATTGCTTCAGATGTAGCTCAAAATCCCGGAGAGCAACCCATTTTGTCGTGGTTGAGTTAAAGTGTAAGAGTATTTGTCGAGTTGGACAATAGTAGTGAAATCGACAATGATAGTGAACTGACAAAGTAATAGATTACACATAGATAAGGTGTAAATAGGAGGTGGACTTTAGACAAACCTGGAAGAAGATTTTTTTTTTAAAAGTTATCTCTCTCCAAGCCTCAACACACTTATATAGTCTAAGCACCGCCTGCTCTTCCTCTTTTTTCTGAATCATAAATAGAGACTATAGTAAAGAGCTTAAAATGTTAATTATGGATGAAAAGGGTCGTGAACAGCGCATTAATAAATGGGTAAAATTTATTAAAGAAGAAATGTATGAAAATAATGCATATCAGCACAAATAACATAAAATGACATCAATAATCACAAATATGCAGATACACACCAACGAACACACAGACCACCAACATAAAACCTGTAGAACAACGAGAAATAAATAAACTGAGTGTCAGTCCGTCCGCTTTCGTGGGACCAAATGCAATAGCTCCAGTAAGTGTCTTTACGTGTAGATATCCTTCATAGGTGATGGAACTAACATGCAATAAATTCACTGTAGGCGCTATCGTTGGAGACACCATAATTGCGTGAGAGGGATTGGAAGACACTGTCTATCTCCGGCTGACCGCTCATAAGTGCGTTGTTTTAAATATCCAGAAACACACACAAGACGAAGTTACTTGAGGACAAATGGTCCCATGCGCTCTTATCCGGCTCTCGAATTTTGCTTGTGTACTTGGTAGTAAATCCGAATTGGCCTGGACTGAACAGTGGTTTGACTGAGTGCTCCGTTTAAGCACACAAAGTCTGGTGATTTAGATTCTGTTATAGACGCAGGGCTGCTAAATAGGTTGGAAGCCGCAATGCTCTGACTGGTAATCCAAAGGCGAGTAAGAAACTACTACTGCACTATGATTTCAGATTTTGCGTTGGCTCGTTGCACACTGCGTGAGCTTAATTTCCCGTTAGAAAGAATGGCGTTGACAAAAGGTTTTGTTTCAGGTAGAGGGTGTGACAACTCGTGGTGCTAATTACGTTCAGGAGCCGTGAGAGCGATGAGAATATTACCCTCGTCTCCTGACTGGACTCTTGCAATAGCGATACCGTATCCTGAAACTACGACCCAAAAGAGACGACTTTTACATCAAGCAAACAATAACATTACACTAACGTTATACAAAACAGTTATGTTCCACTATGGGATTTCAATCATTGTAATCATTGCTATGATAGTTTAGGGCTGTCTTTAACCATATAAGTCTCCTGTTCCTTCCACTCTATCAATTATCAGCATGCGCCCGCATAGGCTAATATATTTTGTAAACCCATGTACCTGTCAGTAAATGTTCTGACAGCAAAATCTGCTCCTCTTCTCCCAACTCAACATAAAGGAAACCTAATCCTGTAGTGACATCTAATTGGTATGCTATTCATCTTACAACATTTAAAGGAATTTACATTAACAAATTACAGCATGTGACATTACAAAATAAATCGTATGCGCCCCTTGGGGAAATATATTAACATCCCACAAATGAATACATAGAAAATGCAATGTTCTTGCTATAATAATACAGGTGTGACTGAATCATAAGATATAGTGTTATCTATGACTGGTGACTGCTTGATATGTTGTAACTAGTGTCTAGCTACCCAAGTAAGCATATCAAATTCCACACCCAACCATTAGAAGTTTCTATCAGAAAGGAATAAGTGACTATCTCCTATAATTCAGAGTTATAGCGCCTGCACGTCACTATTCAGTTTTTTAAAGTGAATAACCCACACCTCTGACATTTCTTTACAGTAATGACAGTTATTTTAGCCTACTCTTAACCCATGGTAAGCATCTGTACTGACTGATTCTACGCCTAGTGAGTATTTGTTATCGTAAGTTTACCATTTAACCCATTGTAAACCACTTAACTAAGGCGGTAGACGGCGCTACATTATTACTGAATTAAATTACCGGGAGAAATCCTCAAAAATGAATTCAATTCATATTTCTACCAGATATATATATAAAAAGCTAACATGAATATACATATTATAATAGATGTCTACTCAACCCGAGAAATGCCGAGAAATATAGGCAAAATAACATTTAGTTCTGTGTTATCGTCTGCCTTATTCTCATTGTGGTCCTCTCGGGCGTGAAATATTTTACGAGTGTGCCTGACTTATTAAAACCATCTATTCTTATAGTTTACAAATAACGCTACCCGGACACCTGGCCTGGCTTGTTTCTACAGATGTTCGGCGTATAACGTAATCAAGAGTAAGACAGATGTAATTCTAGAGGTATACTTCAGAAGCAACAACCGCGAGAAAGTTTCCCAGATAGACAATACATAATATTATGGTCAGGGGCCACAACAAATCTCTCAGAACGAACGTGAGTTTTATCTCCCCCTGAATCGGAGAAGAAACGGTTACCCAGACCCAGGGTACCACCCGCTAGCGGACCGTTTCTTCACAGACCCTCTCGCTCGTGATCAAACTCTTTACTCGCAAGAGATATTCCTCTGGTCAGACAAACACCAGGTGCGATTAGCTAACATTATCGTTAGCTGACCACTGCTGACCATTGGGGAATTTATACTGAAGGCCAGAACGTAAACAAACCGCGGGGTGGGGTCTGAGAAGGGGAATAATGGGTTACGCAGGTAGAATCCGAAAGAAAAGAAAATACAAAATGTCGAGGAAACCAGACATTAAAAGAGTAATAAAATTGGGACGTGATGGAAAGACAAATTATCAGTCAAGGTGACACCAAGCAACCAATAATTGCAACCCCTGTCAAACGATCCTTAATAAAAATTTTCTTAGTGCATGGGTCTTGGGGGTGAGGTAGCCACATCGACATAAGTTCGCCTCAGCCACACCTAGCCCCTGTCACAAGTGGCGTCGTCGGCAGAATTGACAGAGGGCACGCAGTGAAGCAACTCTACAGTAATCAAAGTAACAACAGCCGAAACAGTAGAACACCCAGTTCAGTGCAAGGCAAGGCACGGGATCATCCAGTTTGTCAATATTTCTAGTCAACTCTACTAGCAATAAGATGGCGACACGCAGCACACGTGCTGCTGGTAGATTGGATAACGAAGATGTGGCTGAGGTGGATGACCCTATAGTGGAGCTGGATCGTCTACAAGAACGAGTACGGTACATAATGGTACCTACTCACAAGAAAGTGCGGTGCTTTGGGGAGCGCATGGGTCCTACGGCCGAGGAATATGTCAGAGAGGTTAGAGCTGCCTGGAGAGTGGGGATGATGAGCAAAGAGGATTAGGCGGATGTTATTTGGGACAGTGTCACCCCGAGTGTCCGCAGGGAGCTAAGGATTCAGACTGAGAATGATGACCCAGAAGCGATGCTACATTCCATTCTTAGGGTGTATGAGGAGCGTCGGAGCATCCCAGAGTTAATGGCCACTTTTTACTCTACCCGGCAAGGTGCAAGGGAGTCTCTTTGGAAATTCTCCCATCGCATCCACGAGGTGTTTGAAAGTGTTGTAAGAGCACAAAAACAGAATAATGTCACTCCTTTGGAGCCATCTTTTCTTCGGGACCAGTCTGCTGCTTGTCTGAGAGATGATCTACTAAGAAAGTTGGCAAAGGAAATGATCATCAAAGAGCCTACAGCATCGTTCACGTCGGTGAAGGACTATGCCCTACGGTTTTTAGAGACTGAATCCACTTCTGGGGCTGGTGTTGCCAGTGTCGAAGTAGTAAATACAGAAACGGTACCAGATACACATGCATAAAACGCAGACGTGGAGCGACTGAGAGCACAGGTGACTCAATTACAGGCTAAAATTGATGCGATGTCTCAGGAGCAGGGGAGACGTACCAGGATAGTTCGTTGTTTTAGATGCAGAGAACTAGGCCACGTACAGAATCGATGTCCACAGGCATTAAACTAGACCTCTATGCGGCTGGGAGTCAGGTTACAGAAGGGGAACAGAATGACTCAAAGATAAAGATGGGTAGTGGCCGACCGGGATTTGATGTAATGAAAGCAGGAAAGAAAGTCAAAGGCGGCCAGGAATGTAAGGGTAGCAGGAGGCGACCCAGGGCACAGAGGAAGCCTATGAAAATAAGATGCTTCAATTGTGGAGACTTTTCAGACCACATGGCAGCCAAGTGTTCTCAGAGCCCGCTTCCGAAGCGATGTTTTCAGTGTAAGTCCCCAGGCCATTTGATATCGATTTGTCCCTCAAACAGCGCTCTCTCTAGGCGTACCGACACCTCTAGGTTGCCGTCACGGTGCAAGCCAAGAGATGGCCGTGGCAACTGTCACCCTAAGGGCGCCAAGAAAAGTGGTCGACATTTAGAGGAGGAGACTCATCTAAAACACGCTGAAAGACACGTTTCCAGGCTACGAGAACCGCACGTAAGAGCAGAGGCACCGTTGCAGACGTTGGCAGCAATCCGGAAAGAGAGATGTGACAAGGTGTCGTGTTCTATTCCACCACAGGTGGAGAATTGGTGAGGAAAAGAATGCACTACGCTGAAAGGTCCTAAATTCGTGACATGTGGTCAGAAGAGGAGTACATTGTTGTTCGTGCTCCCGCAATGACCGGTGGTCCATATGTCATCCAACGAACAGATAGAGTGAGTCCGAGCATTAGAGTCACTGTCAACGAACTGAGACGAAGTGAAGACAAAGATGATTATCCAGATTTGATAGATACGACTGAAGCGCCTAGCTTACTGCAGTTGTCGAGACGACAACAAAATCAGGCGGGGAATATGTGACAGCGCCATCGCCATTTTGTCGGTTGTTCTGTACCTCCTACCACGACATAGCATGTGGCAGCCATTTTTAAGTCACATCCAAAATTAGAGCATTAGTAATTGTTGCATACATAATTTTGAATGCACAGATTACAAATGTACGATATGTCTATTTAATATGGAAAATATATTGTTGTATTTAATTGGGTACGAAAATGCTTTCTTTTGTAAAGCCAGATAATCCATGTTTGATTCATACGTTTGATTATATGGATAATCTCCCTGCTATTGATCGGGCGTAAGAATACTTATATTTTGGCATTCATCATTTGTCATAGCCAGAAAATAGATTGATCGTTCTTAGAATGTTTATGGCCTGAATTCATATGTATTACATATTATTAGTGCAAGTAGATTCAGTCCTATATTGTATATTTTGTATGGGTAGGCAGGACTATACTCTTTAGGCCGCTCTAGCGGAGGTATTGGTTGTCTTGGCGAGTCGTGATGAGTTCCGATATTGCCGCCTACAATGGCTGGTCACGCATTTCCAGGGTTGGTCCTTTCTAGAGTGGAAAATGATTTATGAAGTGATTTCTTCAGTAGGAGATTGTGTTTCTACAAGATTATAGTGTTAGAGACTTTCCTCATGTACTGTACTATGTGCTATTCGGACTCAAGGTAAATCCACTCCCTTTTGACGATCTCCTTATGGTTAGACCTAGAGGAAGCAACGTATTTTCGTGCATCGTTGGTCGTTTAACTAGGCATTGTTGTAGATGACAGGTTCCATCGCTTATGTCTTCATGAAGTAACCTTCTGACAAAGGGACTGTATGGTAACTCTAGAAAGTTATACTTATTCAAGTTTTGAATCAACTTTGGCTGATGATTATTCTTCTGCTGGGCGAGTGAGCGAAAGCTCAGGGAAGGAGGCCATTTTTGTATTCCTGTCATCATTATAGATCACTGTCCAGAGAACGGGTCGTGTATCTTACTATTCGGACAGTGGCATGGAGATCTCATTTATATAATAAACCCCTTATCGTGGTTTCACAGTATGATATAAACATTGCATATAAGCAACCTAAGAACTTAGCAAGGGAAAGAAGGTTCGTCCATCGAACTCTTCAGTTGTTTACCGATCCGCCTTTACTGACGCGTTCAGTCAGATAGGGGATGCGGCCATAATGTATAACAACATTGAATGCTGTTTTGTACCACCCATTATATTTGAATGTTCCATGACATGGGATCTACTATTCATGCCTGAAGACTGATGTGTCAACGTGTACTTATGATCTATTCGTTCTGTCCCAGTATGTGCGTCTGAATAAACTGTATGAAAAGATTCCAGCAGTCTGCATTGGTGCCTTATAGACATGAGTGAATGAGTGCTTTAGATTGGTCAAGATACGAACATTCCATCATTCGCGTTAATAACACTCTACACTCTCACTCCATATTTACACCATCCTGCGTCGGTTGAATTGACCAAGTTAAGGGCCTGCTCCTCCTGGAGCCTCAGACGGAAACTACTTCTTACAGCTGCCTTTGCCTTCCCTTACTCAGGACTAGAGTGAGTTACCCATTTACAGTACCGCTGGGTAGACTGGAGCATTCCTGGTATCAAGCAACACAGTGACATTGTACAGTCCCGTTCCCACTTTTTACAGTGGTGAGCCAGATTCCTGGGTCCAGCCTTCGCAGTCTTGTTATTGAGAGTCATTTACAGTTACAAGAACGTTTGTTTGACGACATGAACACCAGTAGGACAGTTATACAGTCGATGTCAGCTTGACCTGTTCTGTTCAAGCGTATACAGTATCTGGGTCAGTACTTGTTGACATTCTTCAGCGTACAGTCAGGGTTACAAAGAAATGATTGTTTGGCCTGCTCAAGAAGAATTGCAGTATTGTTGACATTCTTTCACAGGTCAGCGCTTGGTGACATTTTGTGGTACAGACATTGTCTATGTCAAGGAGATATACACAGTTAAATACTTTGAAGGCCATAAACTGTTTTGCTGTTACAGTATTGTTGACATAAAGGCGCATAGATTTCATCGGTGGATCTTCTAGTGTGCTTGAAGAAAATTGAACACTGTAATAGTTTAGAAACAAACCTATTATTTAATAAAGTTGCAAGCTATTTTATTAAAAGCTAAGCCCTCTCTGCAACACATCACATTGCCATACTATTTGATAATATTATATGCATTTATGCTATTTATGTTTACATGTTTATATGTGATATTTGTTTGTACTCTGCGGGTTGTTGTTTTGGTTGGGCGGTGTCACACAACAGAGTATCCCACGTAATAGAGGGTCTGATGTGTGCGTTTCTATAGGTGCAATTTTCTTGATTGAAAATTTGCTGCGACAGCTGTTGCTATTAGTGTTAGCTGTGAAGACTGTACTCATTGTTGTTTTTGTAATATTCCTCTGTTCTTTAGTTTGTTTTGATTTGTTTGTAATTTGTTGGTCTACCCTTTTCTATTTTTGATTTCTATACACAATTTATATTTATACACTGTGGCGTTATTTGTCTTGTTATCTTATTGCAGTTATCATCACAGATTCTGTGATCATTTTCTTTGATTTTTCCTATTTAATTTAATTTGATTTCTGCAAATGTTTTCATATTGTCTTTTCTTGTTTGTCCTTTGTAATGTCTTGAGTTGACATATGATATATGAGGTATAGTTGAATACACTTATATTATAGTACAGACCAGTACTTATGATCATTGATTACACTAAGAAAGTGTACAAGACCTTTGTAAGGTTTGTCTCCCACAGTGATTGGGATAGAAAATATTATTTTCCACAGGTACTCAAGTGATCATTGATTACATTAAGGAAGTATACAAGACCTTTGTAAGGCTTGTCTCCCACAGTGTTTGGGATATACAGATATTGTTTTCCACAGGTACTCAAGTTATCATTGGTTAGATTATAAACAAAATAACCATACAAGTTTTTCACTAAGACTAAGTCTATAGTATAGACTTGTCTCCCATGAAAGTGAAATAAGGTAATTTATTTACTTTTTCAGGTTTCTGATTTAATAAGACAGGATGTCTACATTAGATTACTTTATTACACAAGGGAAATCCCTTGATAAGACTGGCAAAGAATTAGAAGAATGGGCAACTGCTCAATTCTCTATGGTATTGAAGGCAGAAGAAAAAAGATTAGAAGCTGCTGCTGAGGAAAGAAAAGCTGCTGCAGAGAGAGAAAACTTCAAATAGAAGAAAAAAGATTAGAAGCTGCTGCTGAGGAAAGAAAAGCTGCTGCAGAGGAGAGAAAGCTTCAAAAAGAAGAAAAAAGATTAGAAGCTGCTGCTGCTGCTGCTGAACAAAAAAAGATTAGACAGAGAAGCTGAAGCTGCTGCTGAAAATAAAAGATTTGAAGCTGAACAAAAGAAATTGCAGATGCAGGTAGAAGAAAGAGAGATTTGAGGCTGAACAAAAAAGATTAGACAGAGAAACTGAACAGAAAAGATTAGACAGGGAAGCTGAAGAAAGAAAAGCAATAAGAGAACATGAATTTGAGTTAGAGAAATTAAAATTAACAAATATGAGTAATGTTAATCAAGCACCTGGTGGTAATAGTAAACCCTTTACTTACAAAGTTAAGGTACCAACATTCAATTCTGCCAATGATGATATAACATTCTGGCTTCAGAGGTTTGAACGTGCTTGTCGGGCTCATAATGTTGATAAATCGCAATATGTTAACCAATTATCTGAGAATCTAACAGGCGATTCTCTCACTAGTCTATGTTTGGTTGAAGAGGCTGACAAGGATAATTATGATGTTATTAGGGCAGCCTTGATTAAGAAGTTTCAGTTACCAGAGGAAGGTTATCGCATGTTGTTTAAAAGAATGGTACCTGAGACGGGGGTTGAATTCTCAGAATTCATTGGGAAAATACGTCTTACATTTCAACGATGGATTGAATTATCCAAAATAGAGAAAACATATGATGCTCTTATGGATTTGTTGCTCAGAGACAAGGTCATGTCTTCTATCAATAAACATTTCCTTGAATTTCTACACGAGCGTAAGCCACAAACACTAAAACAAATGCAAGAATATTGTGACCAATACGTTACGGCACACCCGGACGTAACTCTTAGCAACACTAAGATTAAAGAGGGTATGCCGGTTGCTTCAGCAACACAATACAATCCCAAGTACCCACACAACTTTCAGGGAGCTCAAAATAAATTTGACAAAAGGGTTAATTGGCGTAATCATCAAAACCAAGGTAACCAACCAAATCAGGGTTCTTCTTCTAAATTCTGGAAACGGGTTGACAGTCCTCGATACAGGGGTGGCCATAACTATAGAAATTTCCGTAGAGGAAGTAATAATAGAAATTACCAGGGTGTTCCTTCTTGGACACAACGGGATCAATCCTACAGGGATTCTCACTATAATGAGCATGATGATTATAATGATGAACATTATGACTCAAACCCAAACAGGGGTTATAACAGAGGGAATAATAATTACAGAGGCAACAATAATCGAGGTAGATCACAACACAAAAGACATGGTAAATCTCATTACCAGGCTAACTCTGCACAACAAGAGTTTCATGAAGCCGGTAAGCAAACCAATGATAAGAAAGACTCTAATAATGTGGGATGTTCTGCTTTCGATTTTGACAGAGCATTTCAGTGTTCCCAATGCAAAACATTATTCGAGCCAACCACAGTTTCGACTTTAAGCTGTGGTCATCCTCTTCCCGCTCTCCCTGCGTCAGTCGCGCATGATGGAAGAGGGGCTCTTAAATTAAATAATGGTTTAGTAGATGGTACTCCGGTCTCAATTCTCTTTGATTCCGGGTGCACCACCATTGGGGTGAGGCAGTCACTCATAGATCCTTCTCGAGCCACTGGCAAAATAATCAAATGCATAACATTTGGTGGCACATTGGAGAAGTACTCCACTGCCATTATCAACATTTCTACTCCCTTCTTTACAGGAGATGTGCACGCATGTCTTCTGCCGAATCCGATCGCTGATCTTATCGTCGGTCGCATTCATGGTGCGAAAGAATGCACTCCGCAACAAATTGCCGAGTGGGAAAGTGATAATATGCATACTGCAAATGCTGTAGTCACTAGAGCTCAAGCTCTAAACATGCCGCAATCTTCGCCTTCTGGAGATAATGATGACCAGAACCAAGGTGATCTCTTGGAGATTTCGCATGATTCCTTTATAAAACAGCAGGAAGATGATCCTACTCTAAAGAAATTCTTTACTCTAGCAAAAGAAGGTGATCCGAATAAGGACACGAATCGTAAATCTTGGATTACGATGAAGAATGGGGTACTTGTACGTATGGTACAAGACTCCGCTAAGTCCATTCATTCTCAAATTCTTGTGCCCAAAAATATGAGAGTTAAAATCTTACAGCACGCTCATGATTCTCAGTGTGCTGGGCATATGGGTTTTTCCCGTACTAAATCTAGAGTTCTTGCGTCTTTCTTTTGGCCGTTTGTGAACAAGGACATACAGATCTATTGTCGATCCTGTAGGGTATGTCAGGAAGTTAAATCCAAAGGTCCACGCCATGCTGCACCTATTCAGGCTGCAGATATTCCAATTCGACCATTTCAAAAAATGGCGATAGACATCATTGGTCCATTTAAGACAAAGTCTGCTAGAGGACACCAATATATCTTGACGTGTGTTGATATGTGCACACGTTGGCCAGAGGCTATCCCTCTGAAGAGCATAACTACTGCTGATATTGCAGATGCTCTTTGGCTTATATTCTCTCGTCTGGGATTTCCAGGAGAAATATTGTCAGACCATGGTACCCAACTCGTATCGGATACCATGTCTCAAGTGATGTCAACTCTTAAGATAGAAAGATCTCTGAGTAGTATTTATCATCCTATGTCCAATGGCATGGTAGAGCGTCTTAATAGAACTCTGAAAAACCTATTAGGTAAGATAACTGAGGATCATCCTCAGGATTGGGACAGGGTTTTACCCGCGGCTCTCTTTGCATACAGAGAGGTCGCCAATGAACATACAGGATTTTCTCCCTTTGAACTTGTCTTTGGCGCGAAACCGCGAGGTCCTATGTCTCTACTTCATGATCTCATAACTGCTGATAATATTGTCGATGACACAAAATCCTCTTATGAATATGTCATTGCACTTAGACACAAGATTATTGAAGCATGCAAATTGGCAACTGCTTCTTCTGAATTTGCGAAACAGAAGGCAAGGCAATTTGCCAATAAGACCAGACGCTTGCGACAACTCTGTCCAGGTGACAAAGTATTGGTCCTGCTACCTTGTAGAGAAAACAGACTCCTTATTTCTTGGAAAGGTCCGTACGATGTAATATCAAAAGTTTCCGATGTCGACTATATTGTCGATACTGATGGGAAGCATAAGACCTTCCACATCAACATGCTCACGGAATTCCACGAACGTCCGGATTATTTACAACCTGTTTTCCAGGCAACGGACGATTCACCAGTCCCACATGGACATTACTCATCACTGTCAGTAATACAGGATGAGGAAACGAGTTTCTCAGATGTGAATCTCCCTTTTCCAATGATTCCGCTTCATTCTAATGAGTCATGGAAAGATGTTGCGATTTCTCCCGAATTATCTCCAGGAGAACAGAAACAAGTTTCTGCTATGTTACAACAATTTCAGGATGTCCTTACTGACATTCCTGGTCGAACTAATGTCATTGAACACGACATTATTCTTACTGACCATAATCCTATAAGAGTCAGACCGTATCCTATCCCGATACATTTTCAAGCACAGGTAGAAAAAGAGTTGGATGAAATGATAGAGTTGGAAATAATTGAACCATCCACATCAGTATATTCTTCACCGATGGTTATCGTGCGAAAAAAAGACAACAACATACGTCTTTGCGTTGATTATCGCAAATTGAACCAAGTGACGAAATTTGATGCTGAACCTATGCCTTTACTTGAAGAGCTACTTACTAGACTATCGAATTCTCATTTCTTTACTAAACTCGATTTGTCTAAGGGATATTGGCAAGTTCCACTATCCGAACACGCCAAACCGTTTACTGCTTTTTCGATGCCAAGGGGTCTATTCCAATGGAATTTCATGCCTTTCGGCCTTATGAATGCCCCAGCGACATTCGTACGCATGATGCGTCGAATCCTATCTCATCGCTCAGATGTCATTGCATATCTTGATGACATCTGTCTTTTCAGTGATACTTGGAACGATCACTATAATGGGATAAATGAACTATTGTCTATCTTACGCGAGCATAACCTGACAGCGAAACCATCGAAAGCATGTATTGGTTTTAGCGAAATATCTTTCTTAGGTCACCGTGTTGGTCATGGGTTTCTAAAAACAGAAGACCATAATACAAGTAAGATACTTAACATTTCTATGCCTAAGACTAAAAAGCAAGTGCGAAGTCTCTTAGGTCTCATACAATTTTATGGACGATTCATTCCGAATCTGTCCTCAATTATGTCACCTCTTTCTTCTTATATATATATAAAATATTCTGGCTCATTCGTTTGCTTTCATACATTTAAAAACTGAAGCGACTATGATTGCTTAGTTTTAAAACAACATATAACAATTTTAATATTGATATAGTCTTTAACAATTAAAATAAATATGAAAAGATTGGTGATATTTGGCTGTAACTACAAGTTTTCGTCATTGAGACGTAGGTGATGATTTATCAAAAAGTCCGTTTTGCTTGTCCCTTTTTATAAGCACTTAACTTTTATAAGGGAGTCATGCAGCTGTGGTTTTCGTCAATTCTTTTTCGAGACGAGTGCACTTCTCCACATACTTGCGGCGTCGTAACGTTAGTACTTCAAACCGTCTGATGCTTGTAACCACGTACTTTTAGAAAAAATAGAAAGACAAATGTCTCTGCTAAGTACACTGAGTTGGAAGCATAACAGGCACATCCTATCGCTTTGCACCCACCAATGTTAATCTCTCAGAAGAATTAAATTCTTGAGTATACACAAGAAAAATGAATAGAAATCACCACTATTCCTGTGGGTATTAACTGAGAAAATGTGTCTCGAATGCGCGAATAATGATTTGTGCATGAACTAACATTAACAAGTTA
Source organism: Oreohelix idahoensis (assembly GCA_024509875.1). NCBI lineage: Eukaryota > Metazoa > Mollusca > Gastropoda > Stylommatophora > Oreohelicidae > Oreohelix > Oreohelix idahoensis. The sequence goes on from JAMPIV010005957.1 coordinate 171,261, forward strand.
CACATTTCTCACCAAATGATATGCTACACTTGAGGCACATGTGATGTAATCATCACTCATCACTGCTGCATTTGGAGTCTGGGGTACCTCTGCTGTCGCGTTTTCCGCATGATTAGCCAAAAACAATCACCAGCGCTTGCAGTAGTGGTTTATGAATATACTTTTTCGTATGTTGAGGTTGCCAGCCTCATATATAACCACTTAGCAAGAAAACATATTAATTCACATTTATAAAAGAAATGTTCACAACTTACTCCAAATTTTTGGGTTATACACAATCTCCTTGCACAGGTTTCGGATGAACACGAGCAATTTTGGTGCATATGCTCTCGAATCAATTTCGTCTGAGAAATTCCTCTTATGACGGTGTTCTATGAATCCACTTGGTCTGGGATATTATTTCTCTAATGACTGATGATCTAATTCCTAGATTTTTAGTCTCTGTATTTATAAAGGCCTGGCATCTTAAGTTTACAGTCTTGTATTTATAAAGGCGGGCTTACTTTTTAAGGTTTTAAGTTTCCGAAATACATTCGATCTGTCACTTATAAGTATGGAATTCTAGGTCCGATCCTTCTCTTCTGGCTTTTTTTTTTTTTTGACATTGCAAAGCTGTCTGTTCTGTGTCTCTGAGTTCGCTAGATTTTATTTTCAGTTTACAGTTCAAATCACAGATTGTACTTCCCGGCAAACTTGCCAATGAGATTCATTGTATATTCCGGCTCTCACTTCAATCCAATGGTAAGCTCTTTTCGCACTACGTGGGTTGGAGTGTTCAATTCAAAAAATACCCCACGTGTTTAAAATATTAAATTTAATATTCCCACGCGTGAGCTCTTTATAATCATGCTATAATATTTCCGTAGACATCTTGCGCCCTCTCACAAACAACATGTGACCAAGTTTGATTGGCGTAATGTCTTCCGCTAAGATATCTACCCAGACATATTATTTGCGCTAATCACACATAGATGGGCCCGGGAAAGTATTATCTCATTATCGCCTGTGTGTTCGTACCTTCTTCAGACAGTCAAAACAAAAGGGTCGCCGGCCGTTCAGACAAACAATATGGTTGTCCAACGATGATCGTCTATTACACTAGTCAACAAATTTTCAAAAGTTATTTGTACCAGAAATTAAATGTACCATTTCTTATTGATTTTGACATGCTGATTTCAAATATCATAATGAAATTCACCAATTGGCTCTGGTTTTTTTTTTAATGATGAATTTACATTACCGTAATACAAATAATGTATGCTTGTTTAATTCTCTGGGGTGAACAGCTAGTCTTTCTACTTTAGCATTATACAAATTGTGGTTACATACTCAATTAATTGATATTTCAACATAAAATGATAGAAAAAATAAAAACATTATTTAAAGTTCACATATCATGTTTTAAAAAGGCACATTTGAACCCATTCCGTCATTATTCAGTCGCTGCTCGAGCTCTCTTTGCTTGCTTCTTGTAGTCAATCGATGAGGTTCTCTTGTCACAGTCCAACAGTAATCAGCAAGCATTGAAGGGTTCCAATTGCCTTGATACCTTGTCTCCATAGCAGCAATGCCCTGGTGAAATCGTTCACAATGCTCATCACTGACCGCTCCACAGTTTGACGTAAAGAAATCCAGATGAGAATCCAGAAAATGAATTTTCAAAGACATGTTGCAGCCAAGACTCTTATACTTCAGAAGGAGATGTTCTACAATTTCATTGTAATTATCAGATCTGTTGTTTCCAAGAAAATTATCCACCACTGACTTAAATGCTAGCCATGCTGCTTTTTCCTTGCCATGCAACACGCAAAGAAACTCGTCATCATGAAGAAGTTTTCGAATTTGCGGACCAACAAATACTCCCTCTCTTATTTTAGCTTCACTCAGTCTTGGAAATTTTCTGATGAGGTATTTGAAAGCCTCATCTGTTTTCTCCATTGCCTTGACAAAGTTTTTCATGAGACCCAGCTTAATGTGCAAGGGTGGCAACAAAATCTTGCTGGTGTCGACAAGTGCTGGGTTCTCAACGTTCTTACTGCCAGGCTGCAATGACTGTCTGATTGGCCAAAGTCTTCTGATGTAATGTTCACTTCGTGCACGACTATCCCACTCACAGAGAAAGCAACAGTACTTGGTGTATCCACCCTGTAGTCCAAGCAAAAGAGCGACCACTTTTAAGTCACCGCAAAGTGACCAATGATGTTGATCGTAGTTTATACACTTCAAAAGCTGCTTAACGTTTTCATAAGTTTCTTTCATATGAACTGCGTGACCAACTGGAATTGACGGTAACACATTACCATTATTCAACAAAACAGCTTTAAGACTCGTCTTGGATGAATCAATGAAAAGCCTCCACTCTTCCGGTATGTAATTGATTTTGAGGGCTGCCATTAAACCAGAACTGTTGTGGCACGCAGAAAGGTCACCCTCTTTGAAAAAGAATGTAATAAGCGGCTTCTGGTGGTTCCTATACACAGAAAGTGTAACATCTTCTGCCAGGAGATTCCACTGTTGCAATCTGGAACCCAAAAGCTCCGCCTTGTTCTTCGGTAAATTCAGATCTCTTACAAGATCATTCAGTTCACCTTGGATATTAAGTGTGGTTTAATGGATGTAGTTTGCTCAAAATCTGGGTCGCTTGAGGTTGATGGTTCAGGACCACCAATGTCCTCTTCTTCAACAGTGGAAGCAGCTGAAAATGATTCTGGCACTTTGGGAACTGGTAGGTCATCGCCATGTGGTTCCGGACGTATTGCAGAGGGGATGTTTGGATATTCAAGAGTCCATTTTTTCTTCTTTGATATGCCTTTCCCAATTGGAGGGACCATGCAAAAGTAACAGTTGTTGAGATGATCAGTGGGCTCTCTCCAAATCATTGGGACTGCAAAAGGCATAGCTTGCCTTTTGCCAGTCAACCACAGTTTAAGATGTTGTGCACATGTGTTGCAGCGTATGTGTGGCGCCCAGCTCTTATCTTGATCTCCTATTCTGCAGCCAAAATACAAACTGTACACCTTTTTAGTCACTTTAGTTATATTTCGTTTTTGTGATACAAATGTTACCTCACCACATATATAACAGAAATTATTAGCACTGTTCACACATGTCCTAGGCATTTCTAACTACGATACTTTTGATAAGGACAAATGCACTAACTAATGGCAAAATTTTATCAGAGATAAGGTATTTATGCACGAAGGTGATGTAATCATAGGTAGGATTGTATCACCAACTTCTAGTTACATTTTTATTGGTCATTAGAAAACAATTATGCAATCGCCCACAACAGTTGCGTCATATATATAAATTGACCGTAATTAAATAAACTAGTAGCACATATCTTGAAAACTAGAGCCAATCAACATTTTTAAATGGCATTTTCGTTTTCAGCACACCAAAATTAGTTAAGATCAGCTATTTTCATTTCTGGTACATTTTGGTTGTTGACTAGTGTTATCAAAGATTGGCTAGGCGACTCAAAGCGACGAACGTATTACCGCTGACCGGTAATAATGACCGGGTATTGTTATGATAATACCACAGTTCACCTGGCGGAACGTAAATAAGTCTGAGGAGTGGTAAAACAAAAATGTAAAAGATAAATGTGACGGTGCGAAGACGATGTGTGAAGGAGAATAAGGATTTATGTGTAATGTTGTCGTCACTCTCTCTGGCCTACTTTCACACACGTTCCGCAGTCACAGAAAAACTCTTGGTGACAGGGGTCCCACTTTTATTAATGAAACCCTATCAGGTAGCACAAGAATCATACAGAAACAATGTTGTCCGCAAGTTTACTTTGAAGACAATTCCTAAGCAACACCATATAACCAAGCTATTTAGGTAACACCATCTAATAACCCAGCACAGACTGCTGGACTCTCTGAAATAAAATGAAACAAAATAAACTAGCATCGTACTAATGGATAAACATCATCTACGTAATAATACATACATATGTGTGAAAATATGCAAGTACATGCACTTAAATGACCGTGTGTGTGTGTGTGTGTGTGTGTGTGTGTGTGTTAATGTGAGTGTGTGTGTGTGTGTGTGTGTGTGTTAATGTGAATGTGTGTGTGTGTGTGTGTGTGTGTGTGTGTGTGTGTGTGTGTGTGTGTGTGTGTGTGTGTGTGTGTGTGTGTGTGTGTGTGTGTGTGTGTGTGTGTGTGTGTGTGTGTGTGTGTGTGTGTGTGTGTGTGTGTGTGTTCATGCAGGTCTGAGTATATGTGTAATCATACAATAAACATACCTCAGTCAACAATAATGCCTTCATACTCCTACTAAATACTAACTACATCATCACGCGAGAGAAAACTTAATTGAGGCACTTCTATCCATGATGAAATATTATACACAACTCACTGGTCTAAACACATCAATTTATCAGTATTTGAGATGCCTAGCTGCTCTAAAGAACAAGCAGATATATACCATATTCTCACAGTTCTGTACTAAATGTAATAGGCATAGGCTACTCACGGAGCTAGAGGGTATGCTAATCTTTCTCTCACAATCATCACTGATGTAAAATTAACCACACTTACGGCTCACAAGAATGCAATGTAACTATTACTTAACACTACAGAAATAATAATAATAATGGTAATAAGTACAAACTTGTATACAGCGCAGTGCGACACTAGAATTCCTCTTATAAAATCACTTAGTACTTTACACGTTTAACACACAGTCTCACTGTTGAAAATAGCGATGAGATATACGTGAAATTACACTTAAATACACATAAGTCGCCAGTCAGCTTCTATCAAGCTATAGATAGACAAACGCTACAAAGCTTTAACTTCTAAACCTGAAAGTCTAATATTACTAAATCTAAAGTATTATAACAATGTACTTATATGCAAGCATACCTCTATGTCGTCAGTTCTCTTAGCACAGACGCAACATATGCGTATCAAATCCTCTACCTCACTGGTATATCGTATCGAGGATGCATACCGCACATGGAATACGATCTGGCTTCCTTTCAACTCTGACTCGACTCTCTGAGTGAAGCCTCTCACTGTTTCAGTTTAACTCTTCATCTCCACCCCTGTACCACATGATAGCCGCCACGTCAAAATGTCAGGGAAAAATCCACCCATCCCTCTAGGGAGCAAATCAAGAGTCCTATGCTCAGTATGGAGGACATGAGATCACATCTTAGTCAAGAGTATCTTCCTAGACGTCCACAATAGGTCCGCCCACTAATGATTACATTCCCACGATATCACTTGCCTGGAGTCACACCTCACGGTTTTAGTGCTCAACAAGATGTGTTATCAGACCGCGCCAGGATGTCTAACAACCGATGTCTGTCTCCTGTTACATCTGCGTCTCACACGTTTGTCTACTTCACGGATGGCAAAGGTGTGTTTCGTTTAAATCGCCCATTCCCGTGTGAGAATGCCAACATGAGCAAAAATATACACCGTAGACAAGATCGACAACTAATTACTCAGTCTAAAATTACACCTTTCTGGCCACACGGTCACATAAAGATAGTCCCATAAGAGACACTTCTGTAGGGGAGTGGAGTGTTAGATACTTCCTCTACTAGATTCAGCATATAGCAAAATAATGAATGAAAGGGCAACAAATTGCCAAATAATAAGCGATCGGAGAGAAAAATGAAGAAAACGGATACTGCCGGAGTGGCTGAAAGTGTGAGAGAGCCACCTTAAAAACACGTACAGACGTTTCTTCACAAATTCCATGTCAAGGACCTTTGTAGGGCTCCATCCCAAGTAGTCCATTGGCCTCGTTGGGCCTGCTGCACCGCTTTTTGCATCTTCTTATCATTCTCAGTTTCTCGAATTTCCTGAATTACCATGTCTCTGCATTCCCTGTTTGATGCCTTGGACCACTAGCGGATGTCACCATGACCAAATTCCCGTTTATTCGTCTGTTTGTATCCGATTACTTCCCTCAGCTTGAACGACTCTTGGGTAGCACCAACAGCTTCATCCACTTTCCACTTCCTTCCAGTTTTTAATGTGGGCTGAATGGACGTAAGTACGTCATCTGCTAACTCGCACAGCATCATTGTGATCCTTGCATTTCCTGCTTTGTATTCTTCCGCAACTGTCTTGAAAGGAAGTACTGCACAAAATACGTTATTGTCCTTTCTATACATGCTTTGACGACATCGTCCATGAAGAGATGAAAAGATAAGGTAACACCCTGTCTTACACCAGTGGTGGTCCTGAACTCTTCTGATTTATAGTTTGCCGTCTTCACATAATTTCCAAAAGTCTTGTAGAAGCTCTATATAGCTTGAATCAGAGTTGTTCGAATGTTCTTCCTCGTCAAGCAATCCCAAAGTTTGCATCAAGAAACCTTGTCAAACGCCTTTTCTAAATCCAAGAAACAAAGGTGCATCTCACCTTTATACTCAAGGGCTTTTTCCCTCAGCCGCATGAGTGTGAAAATAAGATCCTGAGTACTTCGTTTGCTTGTAAACCACACTGAACCTCATCCATTTGTGGCTCAGCCAGGCGTCTGAGTCTCTGCTCCAGTACGCTAGAGTAAATTTTACCAGGGAAGCTTAGCAGGGATATGCCTCTATAATTTCCACACTGACAGTTGTCATCCTTTTTGAATATGGGTGTTATGCTGGCAATCTCCAAATCCTATGGTATGGTCTTGTGACGCCAGGCTGCCTGTAGGACACCTCAGGAGTAATAAGTCACACTGCCGTTACCATGTACTTGACGATTTCTGGTGTTATACCATCATGTCCTACCACTTTGCCCATCTTGGTTTTCTCCAGTGCTGCCTTCAGTTCTTTCATCTTGATGCTATCATCATCACCATTGGTTTCCTTTTCTGTGATAGTGGATATCATTTTTAAGGTTTGACCTTGCTCACAGTCAAGGAGCTCTGAGAAATATTCTTTCCATCACTTCCTTTGGAGCAGTAACCAATTTGTCTTGCTTGAGCGTTATAAATTTAAAAGAGCACTGTTTTTCCTTCCTCGTGTTCTTTCTGGTCCTATGGAACAATTTCTGGTTTTCTTGAGCATCTTTTTCTAGCTTTTCTCCACATTCTTCCCAGGATTTCTGTTTAACTGCTAGCACCTTGCTCTTTGCTTCTGTTCTGAGTATTACATGTTTTTTATATCTCTCTGCTTTTCCTTCTGTGTTTTTATTTTTTAAGTATTGTTTCCATGCCTGTTTCGTTTCTCTTATTTTCTCTTTAACGTGCTCTGTCCAACAAGGTGTCCTTTTTCCCTTCTTCCCAAGTTGAACTTCATCACATGCTTCTGCTGCAGCTGTTTTTATGATGTCCTTAAATCTAAACCAGAGAGTTTCTATGTCATCTGATCGTCTTCTATGTTTCACACTGCTGTTACAATAAGCCCCTGATACTTAGTCTTAACTTCTGGCGCTCTTAGCTTGTAAGACTTAATTCTCATCTCTCTTGCTTGATTATTTTCTTGCATGATGCTGGGCAATGCCTTGGTTGAGTAACTCTTTCAGTTGTTCTTTTAATCTTTAGCAGGTAGTGATCACTTTCAATCTCTGGAAATCTACAGACTCTAGCACCCCGCACATGCTTGAATGAGCTCTTCCTAAGAATGGCACAGTCAATGACTGATTTTTCATTCTTAGTTGGTTCATATCTGGTGTATGCATATATGCGCTTACGGGGGAACTTTGTGTTTGTAATGACAAGGTTTTGCTCAGTGCAGAATCTAAGGAGTCGCTTTCCGTTGCCATTATGTGCATTTTCTCCATATCGTCCAATAACTCTACCCCATCTAGCATAGGCATTTCCAACTCTGGCGTTGAAATCTCCGAGAAGGATAATTTCATCCATGCAGTTGTCCACTGCCTTTTGAAGCAGCTTGAAGAATTCTTCTTTGACCTGTGCTCGCTCATCTTCGTTTGGCCCATACACAATGACAAAGATGACTATGGTCTCTCCTCCTTTTGGATTTAGCCCCATAATGCACTCCGAGACAAAGTTCATCCTTTAATGTTATTTGTTTGGCTTCTAGCCACAAAACAGTCCACACCCCCTTTAGCTTTTTCACTTATGGGGACTCCACTGTAGAGCACCATGTTGCCATTGAGATCCCTAATTCTTTTTTTCTTTGTTTCTGTCAGCGTCAGGATTTCCAATTTTGTTTTCCTCATCTCCTACTCTTTCCCGTTGATACTTCTACAACATAAATCGTCGTCCTTAAATCGTACCAGTTCGTCTCTGTACGAATGCCCGCAGTCCGGTTCTCTCTCCTTTGGTGCTTTTAATCAAATTTTAAAGCAAACAGGTCATTGACCTATAGTGTCTTTGCATGGTCAAAGAGCTGCCTCATTATGGCCTTCATGCATGCCGCCCTCCTCCTTTTTCAGCCGGACTTGGGGCAGGCTAAGGTGGAGTAAAAATAATGTTTAACTTAAGTAAATTTCGGACTAGCCCTCTTCCGCCGGCACTTAAAAGTGACTTGTTTCTCGGATTTAAATGTACTTTCACAGCATTCCCAGTGGAAACCTGCAAGTTAGCTTCCTCAAAATAATTACTTTAACCATGAACTGAAAGCGATCTTGTCTTTGATGTGTAGTAAACTTCCTGTGAAATATTTTGCTTTAGTTTTCCATAATTCGGCTGATAGGAATGCAGGAAGTATATCGTGCGGTAGAGATAAAGGTTACGAATAGGCTGGACGTATTCCAAAAATCCAGATACTTTGACACCTGACAACAAGCACGTTTTTATCAAGGTAGATCATTAGAGAGTTCAGTGTTCCTAAAGTAGATCCCGACAGCTCCTAGGTTGCCGACCCCTGATGTAAAATATGAGTCAGTTTGAATTTTCCACCGCTGGTCGACGGAATCGCAGGAATCCGATTGTTCATAAGCGATGAAAGTTACAAATTGATCAAAACTCAAAGTACTCTGAAACTTGAAAACATACGTATTTTTATCAAGATAGACTTTTACAGCGCTCTGTATTTCTAAAGTCGATCTCTAGAGCCCCTGTGTTTCCCACCAGTCTTCAGGTGTTCGAAGTAGCCTCAACAGATAAGGAGTAGTCCACATATGATGTCACGCAGTTTAGCTATTTTTAAACCCCTCCCCCACCCCCCGGTCATATTTCATTAATAAACCTCAGACCCAAGTCAGAATTATCATAACCCCCACCCCCCTCTTTTTTGCTCAATTGTATTGCTGGAAAGAAAGAATGTAATCGAATGTAAATTAGTTAACTATTGCAGGACAAATAACAATCTTTTAAATACAATATTCATTAATTAATCAGGCTGCCTTCCTGGTCACATGTTCCTAAATTTATTCTTTAAAAATCGCTCATTTGGGCTTTATTTCCTTTCAAATAATTAGATGTAAAGTAAACCCATCAATAACTTCCATTCTTACTTACGTAAACGTTTCATAAACAATGTTAAACATTAGGGCAAATCCACTAAAATTCAAGTGTTTCAAAACTTAAAGTTAGCTAATCTCCAATAGAACGTTGCCAATCGTTCCGCTCAGAATATTTACTTAGGGTTATTTCCCTTTCGCAGTGTTTCGTGCTTTAGCAGTGTTTCGAGGACGTGTATCGTAATGTGCAAGTATCAGTTGTAATTAGGAACTGTGACACCATTTTTTCACCCATTCACCCCCCGCTTTTTTTTAAAAACACTGCGTGATGTCATATGTTGACGACCCTTAAATGAAACCTATTCTATAACTTCCAAACCATCACTCCCACTCTACCCTTCCTCCCCATAAGTATAGAGGCAAATCTGGAGTTATCCTTATATGACATATGACTACCTGCTAAGCACAATGCTACAGTATACAGATGTGGAAATTAACTTCAATTTTTGAGGCAAATTACGCACTCATTTACTTTTGAAATCATCTACACACTTGTTGAGGACCTAGCAATGCACATTAAAATTAGACAAGGCATTTGAGTCCCAAACGTAACTCTGGCTTTTACCTGGTTGGTTGCAAGCAGAAGGATCTTACTGTCGTCCCATGATAGGCAGGGGGAGCTAAGAAGTGGCTCTGTGTAGGACGTGACAGTTCATTGTGAGAGCCCATCACCTGATCACATAATTTTTATCTTTGCTTGTTTGGAGAACCCCCTTGGATGACATGGAATGCATAGTATGCCACGTGCTTTGTTTCACGAGTTTAGGACCAGATGTAATGAGCTGGAGCTCATGACTTCAACTCAACTCGATTCGGAATGCATAAAAACCACAGCGAAAGCCAAAATCCACAGTGTAGATAATTCCAATCAGTGTTCAGCTTGATCATCATCATCATCAGTTGCCATCTCCACAATGAAGGTTGGCTGTAATGGATCTCCAACGTCTTCTGTCTCTTGTCTTGGTGGTGCACTCTGATAGACTCTTTCCTGTCCATCTCTTGATGTTGTCTTCCCACTTATAGCGCTGTCTTCCCCTTGCACGTTTGCCTTCAACTCTCCCTTCTGTTATGGTCTTCTGCAAGGTGTTATGCCTTTTTATGTGGCCAAAGTATTTTAGCTGTCGAACTTTGACCTCCCTCATTAGTTCTCTTTTCATACCTAGATTTTCTAGGACCTCCTTATTTGTTTTCATCTCTTTCCATGAGATACGCCCCATTCTTCTATATATCCACATTTCAAGAGCCTCAATTCTTTCTTCCAACTGCTTATTCATCATCCATGTTTCTGCACCATACAGAAATGCAGAATATATATAACACTTTATGATTCTCAGTTTTAATTTGTGAGATAACTGTTTGGATGTCAGTATATGTTTCATGTTGTTGAATGTAGCTTTGGCCATTCCTATTCTCTTCTTGATTTCTGTTTCACATCTGCCATCTTCTGTTATTATATGACCGAGATATACGTAGCTCTTGACTTGTTCCAGGATTTCCCCATTTACGCTTATCTTTAATGTGGGTTTATCGTCTGTTTTGCTAATTATCATAGTTTTTGTTTTCTCAATATTAATGTCGAGTCCATATTCCTGACTTATACTGTTCACTTGCTTCACTAGTTCTTGTAACTCCTGTTCGCTTTCAGCTAACAACACGGTATCATCTGCATATCTAAGGTTGTTTATTGACCTTCCACTGATGTTCAGTCCTGGTATTTCTTGTATCTGTTTGAAAATTTTTTCGGTGTATAAATTAAATAGGCAGGGGGACAGCACACAACCTTGTCTGACACCTCTTTTTATGTCTATGTATGGTGAATAATTCCTTCCAGATCTTACTGTGGCAGTTTGCTCCCAATAAAGGTTACTGAGTATTCTTATATCTTTTCCATCAATACCTATGTCTTCGAGGCATTCAATTATTTTCTCATGATGGACTCTGTCAAAAGCCTTCTTATAGTCAATGAAGCACATATACATACTTTTTTGGACCGCTGTATATTTTTCTGCTAATATTCTTAGGCAAAATATTGCCTCTCTTGTTCCACTGTTCCGTCTAAAACCAAACTGCTCTTCCTGGATTTCGCTGTCTACTTTACTTTTTATTCTTTCCTGTATGATTTTGAGCAGTATCTTAATTGCATGACTCATCAGGCTGATTGTTCTGAAGTCTGAGCATTCTGTTGCATTTGGTTTTTTGGGCAATGTTATAAAAACTGATGTCTTCATGTCGTGTGGTATATATCCTGTATTGTATACATCGTTGCATATTTCTGTGATTGTATCTACACCAAAGCTCTCCAGAGCTTCTATCATTTCAATTTTTATGTTATCCATGCCTGCTGATTTTCCTTTTTGTATCATATGAATGGCATTCTCTACTTCTGATCTGAGAATGTTTGGGCCTTCATTAGAATCTGGTGATGGTTTTTTACCTCTGTTGTCCTCGAATAATTCTTTTACGTATTCTGCCCATCTGTTTGATATGTCTTTCTCATCAAGTAATATTACACCATTTTTGTTCTTGATACAGCTTCCTCCTTGTGCAAACCGTGACCGATTTGATAATTTCTTTATTTCTTCATGCATATCTCTTGTCCTGTGCTTTGCTTCCAAGTCTTCTATTTCCTTGCATTTTGTTTCTATCCACCGTTCTTTTGCTTCTCTACACATAGTACGTATGTCATTGTCTATTGTTTTATATTCTGGAGTGTTTTTTGCTTTCTTTCTTTCGGTCATTTTATTCAAGATGTCATCTGTCATCCAAATTTGATTTTTCTTAGACTCCTTTTTAGGTAAATTTGCATTTGCTGATTGTATGCTTGTTTTTAAGCATTCCCATTTTGCGGTTGCTTTTTCTTCTGGGTTTTCTCTTCTATACTGCTCCATGCTTTCTGTCAATAATTGTTGATATTTATTTTTGACGTCGATTAAATATTTCTGTTTTATATCTGGTTGTTTCAGCGCTGATATTTCTATCTGGGGTTCCTCCTGTCTTCTGTTTCCTGCTCTTTTCAGCTTTATATTTACTTTGATGACGACTGGATTGTGATCTGAATTTATGTCGGCGCCAGGATATGTCTTTGCACTTGTGACACTGTTCTTAAATCTATGTTTTATCATGATATAGTCGATTTGATTTCGTGTTATATCTCCTGGGCTTTTCCATGTGTATAATTTCCTTGGGTGGTGTTCAAAAAAGGTGTTACATATGACCAGCTGGTTTTCTTCACAGAACTGGATAAGTCTGTCTCCTCTATCATTTCTTGTCCCTAATCCATACTGTCCTACTATTTTCTTGTATTTTCCTTTTCCTACTTTTGCATTCATATCACCCATTACTATCAACACATCTGTTGATTTGACTGGTTTAAGTGTGTGTTGTAGCTCTTCATAGTATTCTTCTATTTCTTCCTCGCTGTGATCTTTAGTTGGTGCATAAGTTTGTAAGATTGATATGTCGAATGGCTTTGCTCTCATTTTTAGTAACATCATTCTGTCATTGTGTGTCCAGTATCCACATACGTATTTTTCTAACTCCTTCTTTATCAACATTCCTACCCCTCTTTCATGTTTTTCTCCGCCTGAGTGTATAAGCGTGTACTGGTCTCTTTTTATGTAGCCTGTATCCAAAAGTCTTGCCTCTGCAACTCCCAGTATATCGAGTTTCATGTCTGTTGCTTCTAATATAAGATTGTCAAGCTTTCCTTCTCCGTTCAGAGTTCTAACATTCCATGTTCCTATTTTTAGGCTTCTCCTACTAGTTTTTAGGTGGTCTTTCTCAGAATGCTCCCTTTCAACAGAATTTAAGGAACACTCGTCATTATGTACTTCCTTACTCATTAGAGGAGTTGCCTCTTCCCTGTTAATTTGTACAGTAGATTCTTCCCCAGGGGACAGAGAGTTCTCTACATATCGTTTCTTATCTTGTTGTTGTGATCCCATTACGTTCTGTAGGAAGTACGTGGTAAGGCCCCAATCTCTTCCACGGTGGCTAGCTTGATACTGGCTGCAAAAGAGCGAGAAGCTCGGCAGCCCTAGTTATAACAACACACCCCCTCCCCCATCCATCCCCCGGCCAAACCAAATATCAAGAAACCAACAAACAAACTCTGCGATTCATAATGCACTTCGTAGCTTCTCGCTCACCAGCCGTTCAGTTAGACTAGAATGCCATTATTAATGTATCATCACCTAATACGCATTGATCCAACTACATGTTGGCTGCTCCTATCATTTGGATAGTAATGTTGAAAATGATACACCGTAAATCCTAGCAGAGAGCAGCGTTATAACGGTTTTAAACATATTTCATTTCTCTTAACCCCTTATTGGTTTCCATCTGTTTTGTCATAGCAAACATATTCAGTAACACATTGTATGGGTTACTGTTTGTATTTAGTATTGGAATCGATGCCGTAGAATTGCAGGATGGAAGTGGTACAACAATATGTGGAACTGTTAACAAGAACTGGGTCAAGTGCCAGTAAAACAAGAGATGGACAGGGCACACATTGAGGAAGCCTTTTGAAAGAGTTATCAGGTGGTCCTTAATCTGGACACCCCATGAGCAAGGGATCTTTATGGAAATTAAGGAACACGCATGGGAAGAGAACTGGAGACAACATAAAAGGGATGCGACCATCTTCCTTGCGGCTGACATGGCCAACCGAGCGTAGTCTGCGCTGTCGAAGCAGTGTATACATGCATATCGACATGTATCACTTTGTCCTTCCACGAAATACCAAGTAACCAAGTAAGTGCCGTATGCACCATAGATGGAAGGTATTAAGATGTACGTACATACATTATGATGATCGTTCGATTGGCAGAATTGTTAGTTCGCTGACCTCTCGTAGCAAAGATACTGAGTTCGAAACACGATAACGTCGTGCTCCAATCTTCCCAGCTGTAAATGGGCACATGGCTCTGCTCTTGAGATCGCAAAAGCAGTGAGGAATGGTACTGGTCGCCCCCCACCTCTCGAAGCTGTATAGTGAGCCTTTAACAGTTTACATGTCTCTAACAATCACACAAACCACCATTTCTCACGCATTAAGGAAACTACATCCCCTTGAGAAGTAAGCCTAACTGTGCGGATCTTCTTCCCGAAAGCGTGTCACTGACAATAAAGTGCAGCTTTGGCCAGCTAGGCCAATTTAATGTGGGAGCCACAATTCTGGAAGAAATTTTGGAAAGAACCATTTTTGCAACAAAATTATGTTTGTGTATGATTATGTACCAAGTCAGTTTTAATTTCTCTTATAAATGAATGTCCCGGGTATCTCACCTTTCTAGTATTTTTTTTAACATCTTTGTGGTAACAATTTAAAATAGTATCTTTTATAATTATTCACTGTTACTCGGCAAAATATTTATATAGCTTCGGGTACGTAAACAGAGCCACACCACAAGCTAACGAGAGCCATCCTGGGTATGATCATCATCAGTTTACTGTTTGCTCCATAAGGAGCAGGGAGTCACCACTGCAGCGGGTACATTTGCATTAAGCCTACACCAAGCAGTCACATGCTCTTGCAATGGTTGTAAATGTGATTGTTTGCTTTACATCATGAGATTTCTAGCCCCATGCACAATCTTATATTTGTTGCCTTTTACTACATGTCTGAGGGGGCACTGGGCCTATTATTTCTGTGTCTCTTTTGAGACCCCGGAAACTACGCTGAGCTTATTCGGTAAAGTATTTATTATAGTATAAAGTGATCTGGAAAAGTAACATCAGTTTTACTGTGAAGATCAAATTATACATATCACTTGTATTATCTATTCTCTTGTATGGGTGTGAGGGCTGAACACTCACCGCAGATTCGGAGCGAAGGATTCAGGCTTTCGAGTATAAATGTTATAGAAGAATTTTGCGCATTTGCTATAAAGAGCACAAAACAAAGGTCTATGTTAGAGAGAAAATAAACACGAATGCAGGCCACCAAGAACCACTTTTGTCAGTAGTGAAACGTCGAAAGCTTGCCTGGTTTGCGCATGTAACTCTTCATGACTCCCTTCCGAAAACTATCCTCCAGGGAACAGTCGAAGGTAAAAGGAGATGAAGGCAAATGAAATCCTGGGCTGATAACATCAAAGAATGGGCAGGGCACGGTTTTTCCACACGTGTACGCATTGCTGAGGATAGAGATCAGTGGAGGACCCTGTCTGCTGATGCTTCCACCATGGCACTCCTACGAACCATGACGGGTTACGGGTTGAGATGATGATGATGATTTTTATAGCCTCCGGTACCTGAACACAGCTGCATAACAGGTTTGCGAGAGTTGCATGCCGCTATGCCTCTTGGAGGAAGTCTACGCCCAAGCAGTCATACGCTCTTGCAGTGGTGATTTCCGTAGCAATGTGTTTTAATGATGCGATTGCCAGCCTCAAGCACAATCGCATGTTAGTTGTATTGTACGACATGCATGAAGAATGAGTTGTCCTATTCTTTCTTTTTCTGCTCGGAGTCCCCCATGTGATTACACATTTCTATCTACGCTGTAAATGAAATACAAATATGATTTCGGTCTACAGATGTATAATCAGACGTATTATTATCCTATATATAAAATCTCAGCTTTTTCTGTCAGTGCGTAACGCTAAGGGATGCAACTTTGGTTGAAAGTTAGACATTAATTGCTGGAACAACTTGGGGTGCAGATGAGAAAGTGCTGAAGACGTTGTACGCAGGTCGAGTGAGGCCAGTCCTTGAATATGGCATAGCAGCATGGGCAACAGCAGCTAAGACAAACTTTTATAAAATTAGCAGACTCCAAAACCAAGCAATGAGAATTATAACGGGAGGCATGAAGTCAACACCTATAAAAGAACTCGAAAAGATTACATGCCTTCAGCCACTGGAGGATAGAAGAAACTGCAGGGCTCAGCAACAGGCCGAAAAATTCAAAAGACTAACAGACCACCCAATGTGCCATAGAATGAATGCTCTTAGAAGGCAAAGACTCAAACGAAGCAACTTTGTAGGTTCAACCAAACCACAGATGAGAGCAGTTTCCATAAATGAAATATCCACTATTAAGCCCATCTACACTGCACACAAGCTTCCAGTTTGGAAACAAAATCGTTTCCCTGAAATGATAGAAAACATTCCTAGAATTGAAAGAAAAAAGAGGCAAACTGCAACAGATAGAAAATCCATAGCGACAAAATACATAGAGAAACATTACCCACGCAACACCTGAACCTATGCATACACAGATGGATCAGCAACAAATGCAACAGAAAATAGAGGTGGGGGTTGTCTTTCTGACCTTAAGCACTGGTGCAGAAAAAAGGTTGTCACTGGCAACAAGACAATTCTCAAGTAACTTCAGAGCAGAGGCAGAGGCCTTGAAAACTGCAGCAGAGGTTATATTGACAGAAGAAAGCATAGAGAGACAAGTTGCTTTCTTTACTGATGCACAGTCAGTAATTGCAACGTTGAAAAGCCAAAATAACACAGACCTTGATGACCTCAGAATAGTGCTCCACAAACTTTGTCAATGTGACGTCTAATGGAAAAAGAGCCTACAGTAATCTGACCGTCTTTGCGACCTCGCAGCGCTCTATGATTTGCTAGCTAAAACCATGCATTTACTCACACAAGCTTACTTTTTCGTCCCCGCCTCTTTTCTTTGAACACAAGCAAACGATGTGTTTACCAATTTTTCGAAACCTGCCCGTCAAAACAGGTAGAGAATCAGCTTTTATTTACCTCGTTTTCCCACGCCAGTATCTGTAAGGCATACGATCTCAGACAGAAAACACGTGAAACAGACGTAACGGCCTTTTGAAGTCTCCGGAAAGGGGAGTTAACTTTTTGATGTCGTATACGCAGAAAATTCTTCGAGAACCTGTTAGACGTAAGAATTTTTCTGATGTCGGTTAGCAGCGCCCGACAGAGCCGACCTGTAAGCCTTTCATTTGGAAAACGCAGTCGCAGTTTCCCGTTACACATAGTAACGCGAAAAGTAACATCATCGATAGATTAGAGAAATTTAAGCATATAAAAGCTGTGTTTTCTTAAAACTCGCTACCAGCGTCATTCAGATCTTTGGATAGTCTAAACACGCAGTTCTAGAACCATTTTGTTAAATGTGTTATTAGCAATTCGTTGGGATTTTTCATTCTGATTTCTGGTTTAAATGTGTTAGTTCTTACCAATTAAAAGTGTTAGCTTTTACCATTATAATTCTCTTAGATTTTCTAGCTGTTAAAACAAGTGAAATAAAATAACGCGTAGCTATTTCATACCAGATGTTCAGTTATAATGTTAATTTTCACCACACGCTTTCTCACACAAGAAGAGACGGTTTTAGCTGACTGGTTTAAATGCTAGGTGCGACTGATAGTGACAGAAAAGAATTCACGCTTTATTTCATTGTGCGTATTTATTATAAGTGCCTATTATTTAATATCATACAACTAAACTATCAGACGCCGACCAAATTAATAGCTACTTAACGACCGGCGATAGTTTGTGATGACTTACATTGTACGCTGATCGTTAACCACGAGCAGGGGGGAGAGTCGCATAACTCACTCTAACCTACGCTCGCTAAGCGACGCGCGAAAGGGTAGGCTAAAGAAAACACCTGTGCCGTTTAACTTTAATCAGGACTGACGGAGTGGATAAGAGATCGTCTTGTCCCCGTCTGTGTGCATATATATAGCTAAATAAAATAGTAGCATTTTTTCCATAAATGTTTTTCTTATATTCCTAGCAGACCTGACCAAGAGCGTCCAGCGGTCTTTTCTTTTGATCGTTTTTCGGTCTGTGAAATTTTACTTTGTTAATTACTGTCGTAGATTTTTGATAGGTAATTATGATCGATAGGTCCCGTCTGAATAGAACTAGAACAGGTGATACCTCAGTGAGAGATAAGGTAAAGAAATAGATTTCACGAGTGAAAATGGTGAAAGGTAAAGTCTGTCCCTGGATTGAGAAGATACTCTTTCCAGCCTATCATTTACGACTGAGATTTGTTGATCAGACAGTATACCTCTCTGTATATATTAATGTATATATATATATATATATATATATATATATATATATATATATATATATATATATATATATATATATCAACCACTCACTTACACCCACACACAGATAAGTGACGACAATTAAACGCACAAACTTGAAACTCTAATAATGGAATAGGGATATTGGACCGATCTGACCAACACACAGGTACTTAAGTTTTTATGTTTAGTTTATTTATCATAAAGAACCGTACAACATTTAATATCAACATAGAAACATGCAAAATCCTATGCTACAGAAATAATAAAAGAAATATACCCGTAAGTGCAATTTCCTCTGTTCAGGCAAGATCCCGTTAGAAGAAGGTATTAACCCCCAAAAGTTCAAAAGATTAGCACTATGGTATAGAATTTGACTATACTATAAAGAACAAAGTTTTAATGAATCTATTCTGAAAATAAAATAACAGTATTAGCAAACTAAAAGAAAAGCCAAACAAAGTGAACACAAAGCTTATACGTTAAAAAGAATTACTCATTCCTTCTTTCTCTCTCTCCAGACAACCCGTGGCCACGTTCATTTGTTCTTACCTAATTGTTGACTAGCAACGTCTGGAACAATCTTTAGGATCCACACAGCAAATCCAGTGTTATTTTGGCAAAATAAACCCCAGCTCCTCAAAGACTGATTAAATCCTCTTCTTCGGGGAACGTTTACTTCGTTACTGTTATTAGGATTTCTGTTTATGTCACATTAATTAGTCCAGGTAAGAAAATTAACAGTGCTCACAGTGTCAGTAGCTTGGGACTCCAATACATAAAGGAATGTCAGGTATGTAACTTCTCTCAGTATAAAAATTCCTTGTCACACCATAAATGGTCGATGGTCGGGAAATGTTAATGTTTGATTATTTCGCCACAACGGGCTGAATGTATATGAAATTGGAAAAAGAAATCTGGATAGCTATAGGTCCAGTTACAATTTATTCTTAATTCTTTTTGTTGGTACTCTGTCTCTTTCTGTGTGTAAACAAGAGGCCAAACAGGTCAATCTTGAAGACCCGATATTTATATAAGAATGTTCTTTTTGTACTGTTGGACTTAGATCCGTTATTCTCAGATTTAGGTTTAGGCGTAGGCTTAGGCCGCTGGTAGTTTTAAGTTTGTGACCCGTACTATATTTTAGGAAGAAAAATACAAACATTTAATCACAATATCAGTATCTATCCTAACCCGCGCACGTTATAATTTATTATCCATTCGGTTATAAGATTTGATTAGAAACACACACGAGAAGCTTATTTATCGGTCTTATTAACCCGTGAAATAAATTCTAGTCATCTACAAAATTGACACATGATGGATAGAAGATAAATATATATTTCGTCGGTATACCTTGCCTAGTGTATTTACTCGTCAATTAAAATATCTCTTTCTGGTTACTAGCAATTAATTAAATTTATGTTACAGCTGGTAAATATTAGCTATATATATTTAATCTGCTAGCCAATTTAACAGAGTAAATCCTAGTGAAATAACAAACGGATGTGGGGGGGGAGGTAACTGTTGATTATCTTCCCTTTTCTCGGATTAATTCCTCCTGACCAAAGTAATTACCGAAAAAGTACGTCTTAACTTATCGCCCTTGATTTTAAAATTAGACGACTCACTCTCTGATCTGTCAATATTTCAGCGATTGCCCAATCGTTCGCGTGATAAATACAGTTAACGGCTCAGGACTAACTAATAGGTCTGTTGATAAACATTACTAGTGCCTGTAAGACAGAGAACAAGAAAATAGGCGTGGCTCCAATTTGAGTTCGACAGATATCGAAGCGCATGCCTTCTGCGTTAAAGAAACGTGGATACTAAAAAGCAAAGAGAGGTGGGAAACAGGTGGAAGCAAAAACGTGTTGATACATGTACAAATATATTTACATACTCTGTCACAGTTACCTGTGCCTCAAATTGGTTTGAGCGGTACCGATCTTCATTTTAAGCGTGTACTCGCCAAAGATACATTAGAACAGTTCTGACACTAAAAGTAATTTAACTGGACTTACTAAACCCAGCAATATTTTTTCAATTTTTGTGTACAAAAATAACATTTATTCCCGACTTCTGACAGTCGTATTCAAGCGAAGCCTCCCGAAATTTATGCTGTTCAGAATCGGCGCTCTAACATAAAGTCAGCCGATAGGATTGTCATCATTTATCATTGTAACATTTTGGGAACCAGACGTATTCAATACTGGAATTATTTTCCTCTTTAAATTGTGAACCACAAGAGCACGTTCCTACTTCGACTATTCACTGTAACATTTGTTACCTAGAAAAAACTACCAGATTTGGTGTTCCTCTCAAAAGTTGTGGTTAGAGGATGAACTGGGGCCAATGTGGGAAGTGAACGGGATAGTTGTAAGCCGAGAAATATCTCCTAGGAGGTAAGAGGGAGAGAGTGGCCACTGTTTGCAAGAGAGAGTGAATATTTGTCTTTGTTACGGAGATTTTACCAACTCTGGATTTGCCTAATTTGTTTACTTTACTGTAATTATCGAGTCAGACTTTGTTTACTTTACTATCTACTCTGTATCATAGTGCTAACCTTCGACCTTCGGGTTATTAACTTTGGGTTCTTTTCTTCATAGGGGGAGGGCGCATCTATTTTTGTTATTTCATATGTATGTAAATCTGATTTGTTTGATCTTTCTTTGGATAATTGGTGTTGTCAAGTTTAATGATAATAAACAACAAAGTCACTTAACTATGTGTGTTGGTCAGACCCATACCCAACTAACCGTAGTTTTTCACGTTTGTGTGTCTTGTTGTCACATAATTGCGTGTGTGTGTATGTCGTGTTTTGGTCTGTCTTACACCACGGTCATATTTACCGCACGCAATACTATAAATTGACATTTATACATCAGGGTAGTCCCAAATTTAGTTAGTTAAAGTCTGCATAGATTTGAATGCATTTTGCTAACTAAACAATTATTAGACAGAACGGTAGATATAAATTCACAGTATAATTCTAACTTTAAATTATAAAAATCGGTTCAGAATTAAGAGAGATAATAAATATTAAAAATTTTGCACATTGACGCGGCTGTTTGTGCCTTATACCCGAGCGATCTTTTAGTTTCGGTGACCGGAATTCTGACACCGAGTATAAAATTTTCATATGCGCCGTAAAAAACTACTGAGGGTTTTGGCGGGGAAAATCAGCTGATGTGTGTGTAAAATCAGTAAAATATAAATCATTACACACTCGTTCTGGATAAACACAGCGCTAAAATTCTTTTGTGTACTGTAACTTTGTTCTGTGTTCTATTTTTGATTGCATTTTTATTTGTTTGAAATTAGTTTTGATGGAGTTACAGACTTTTGAAAACAGCATCATCATTTGAGGAAATTCATAAAATAAGTAATCTTTTTATTAATTTAATATCTAAAAATCGGCCCATTCGTTTGAGTTTATAATTATAAAGACTTCTCGAAGGGAAGCTAAAGATTATTTCCACATACTTTTTTGTTTTGGTTTCATATCTTGAGAATGTGTGGTAGTCAGTGTTATGAGTTTGGCATTACAAGAACAAGCATATTGTCACCAGATTTTATAACATTTAAATCACTGTAAACGCATTCCTGATACTCGCAAATCTTAAATAAGGTTGTAAAAAAATAACTTTTTGTAAAGCACCATCTGTTTTTGCATTTTCATTCATTTATAATGATATTCTGCTGCGTATATAAGCGTCAGAAAACATGTAAAGCTATAGATAGATTACTTCCACAATACTTTTATCTATCTTTCAAGTCTTGTTAATCTTGTATTTATAATATGAATGTCTTTTTTTTATTGTATGTGAGATAAGGACTGTTCCATTAGTGTTCTTTGGTAGACAATCCTGTGCACACGACGGCTGCCAAAGAATTCTAAGTAACTGTTTGTATATCTTCTTTCATTCAAAGTTACAATGCAGGTAGTAAATTTAGAGAAACCAAATTCTAAATCTAATACCATCCTTTTATCAATGGCTAGAGTCAGAGATACATATGATAATTTAGAAATATTTATGAATGGCATGAAAGCTCAGATAGAGTCACTAAAAGATTTAGAGTGGGATGGTAAAAAAGTTGTTGTTTTCTTATTCGGGGATTATGACTTTTTGATGAAAATGTTTGGTTTGTCTGGAGCTCAAGGAATATACCCATGTCTGTGGTGTCTCCAGCAAAACAAGGAAATAAAGACATCCAGAGAGCATACAACTTGCAAACAAGAAGTTTGGCAATGTTGATAAGAGATTACAATAGATACATGAAATATGGGAAAGGGAATAAAAGGCAAGTGGCACGTAACCATAATTAGTTACACAAACCAATGTTAGAGATTGAAATTGAAAATGTAGCTCCTCCTTACCTTCATATTTTATTAGGCATTGTTTTGAAACACCACAGACTTCTAGAACAGGTAGCCGATACAATAGACGCAAAGATATTTGAGAATCCGCAAGAGATACATGCAAACATTAGTACTATTAAGAACTTGAAGAGATTTGGTTGGAACTGGAAACAGGCAGAAGAATTAGAAGCTAAAATTGAATTTTTTCAGGCAGGTATTGAACTTTGTGAGGATAAGGAGGAGACAGATAGTTTTAAAGTTAAACTTGAAAATGCACAAGATGCACTGGCCAAACTTCAGTTTCAAGATCTGTGTGCTAGGTCTGGTCCAGTTTGCTCACACATGGACAAGGTACTAGCCAAACACAAAATCATACCACAGGCTTATCATAGCAGAGCATTCATAGGGAATCACTGCCACAGATATCTCACACAAAAAGTTTATAAAGATCTTACAAGAGCAATCATTATACAAACACTGAAAATTACAGACAAACAAGATATAACTAACATGCTTTTATTGCCCAAGAACAATTCAACTCACTGAAAAAAGCATTTGAGAAAGTACACAACAAAATATCACACAGTAAACCAATTAGTAAAGAATCATTCACAGCATCAATAGAGACTTATATGTCTTTGTTCAGAAAGCTATTCCCTAGTAAGACAATTCCTAAACAGCACATATTAGAAAAACATTGCGCAGACTGGATCAGAACTCATGGCTTTGGAATGGGCATGCATGGAGAGCAAGGAGGAGAATTTGTACATTCCCCTATTTCCAAAATTGAAAGACGCGCCAGCGGTATTAAAAATATAACTTCACAATTAAAATTTATAATGGAAACTCATTTGTTACAAATTTCTCCATCTGTGAATGTACAGATTCATCGTCTAAAAAAAGGAAGTGTGAATGATAATTGAGCTAAATTTTGGGGCTAGAGCAAATTATGGCAGTTGTTGCGTGAGAGTGACAGAATTAACAGAGTGTGGAAATCATTTAACAGATGTATTTATTAAATACACCTATTTATCTATTAAATTGAACATTTCGTTTTACTCATGACCATACTCATTTTTACATGACCATCGTGATGTATGATTGAGATAATTGTTAGCTCTCATGTTTTGGGGACAATTGGGTGTGTTATTTTAAGGTAATAAATGTGGACTTGCAATTTAATGTTTCAATAATTAATGTTTGACGCATGAAACCAAAACAAAACTTTGATATCCATTTTCTGCAGGTTTTCTACTTTTGATTTCTGTAATTTGTTATGCATGCTGATTGTGACCGTTTTAGTGTAAATTGCATTAGAAACAAACCATAACAAAATATTTTAAAAACGTAAATTGTACACTATTTCAGACTATTATATCTTCTGTTCTAATTGTGATACAATGTTTGTTCTTGTTATAAAATTTACTCTATCATTTCTAGTCTAGCTTTACGCAAAATTAAAGCCGGTATTTATAATAATAAAGTAGCCTCTAATACCTTTTGACACGCTGTTACAGCTTATGTGTATTGCCTGAGGGTAAGAAAGAATATATATATGTATATAATTATGTAATGTTCTTGTGATTAATCCACTTGTGTGTTCGTAAGTGTGTTGAGTGTGTTAAAAAAAAATTACAGGACGAGTGTATTGCCATCTGAAGCCAGCATGTGTTGACTTTTAGAGACGAAAGCCAGCATTTGGAAATGTGTAGAATATTTGAGAATTATGGCAAAAATACGACTGTAGGTTTAATAATGTATTTGAAAAAGTATTTCATAAAGGAAAGACACACTGTTCAGGAACATAAGATAGGATGACAGAAATTGTTAACATGTATTAATCAAGGTGTCACTTATTAGTTTGTACTAAACCACATCATTATATGGAAGAAAATCATGGACAAATGGATCGAACTTATGATTATAAGGAAAATGTAGTTACATTGAACTATCTGTAGGTGGTACTGAGGTAAATTGTCCTGTGCAACTGTTAGCACCATTTCTGAAACTGTTTGTTACGTCCATTGTGTGTGTGGATATAATAGTGCTGGACCATACAAGGGTTGTGATTATTTGTATTACAGGTTTTATCCTGCAACTACTAAGATTGTACGAGACATTCACTTCTGAGGGACTCTGTGTTGCAAACGTTCTCAATATATCAAGAACTAGACAACCTATGTTTCCCAGCCTGGAGATCCAGACCTTGTGTGATCCATGCTATAGTTGGATTCTCCGCACTTTTGGAGATAAGTGGAAACACAATTCCACTGATCAGCCTATCCAGCAACTTAGTAATAAGAAACAAAATATTAATAACAACAAAAACAGTTTGAGTGATGACTCATGAAGGACTTCATTAATTAAGTATTAACTTCACCGTCCAGCGAAAGTGATAACTATATATATATATATATATATATATATATATATATATATATATATATATATATATATATATATATATATATATATATATATATATATATATATATATATATATATATATATATATATATATATATATATATATATATATATATATATATATATATATATATATATATATATATATATATATATATATATATATATATATAGTTAGTAATGTGAACTAAATAATTAATATTTGAAATA
This sequence comes from Oreohelix idahoensis, assembly GCA_024509875.1. NCBI lineage: Eukaryota > Metazoa > Mollusca > Gastropoda > Stylommatophora > Oreohelicidae > Oreohelix > Oreohelix idahoensis. The sequence goes on from JAMPIV010005957.1 coordinate 196,688, forward strand.
TAACTATATCATATTTAACTATTGTGGAAATGAACATTCCATACTTATTTATTTCTATTATGTAAAAAGCATTTGAATTTATTATCATTTTCCTAACCGAAAAGATAAACGGTATAGGATCAATAAATTGTAAATATAGATTTAATCAGTCTTGCTTAATTATTTTAAATTGAGTTAAGGTTCTGTTTTGATATATAGATTACATATCTACTAAATTAATGTATCCACTAGCAGAGTCAATAAAAATAAATATAATAACCATTATTCAGGGTGGGATCTGGAGAGGTAGCTCGTAGACCTTCAGTAACATTCACTATCATCATACTTGAAGGTTTATACAGCTTGACCCTACCTTGATTGTCGATACACCCGTACTCTTTTCAGAGAAGGGGGTATTTCTTATAAGACCAGTCTCTTATCTGGCGCTATACTGGTATCCTTTGATACATCTTTTTGTCTGGGATATCATATATTCTAATAACATCTGAACCTCTCGCGACATCTGGTGTCTCCTTCCGGGATTGTACTTACTACCCTGGGGTCTTTAGTTTAAGACAGTTAGTTGTAAACGTAGGAGTAAAGTAAAGATAAATAAGAGAAAGAAGGTTATAAATAAAAATAGAAACTGATAAGGAAGTTAAAATATTACAATTAGAGGCTGAAGCTAGGAAGCTAGAACCTGATAGGGAAGCTAGGCAAATAGAGGCTGAGGAAAGAAGACAGGTTGCTAAAAGGGAGGCTGAGAAAGAGAAAAAGAGATTGCAAAGGGAACATGAGTTGAGACTGAAAGAGCTTGAACTTCAAGGACATGTTTCAGGAAATGGAAGTAGCCCAACTACCTCTGACATGGGTGCAAGTTAGGGTGCCTCAAATGGAGCCATGAACTTCCCTTTGGATCCATTTGTGGAGAAAGAGGATGACATTGAGTCTTATCTCAGTAGGTACGAGAGATTAGCTGCTAACTATGGCCTAGAGAAAGAGAAATGGAGCCTTAAGTTATCACAGGGGCTGAGAGGAGCTTCTTATGAAGTGTTCACAAAACTTGGGAGAGAAGAACAAGAAGATTTTGAAATCATGAAACAGGCATTGTTAGTTCGATATGAAAAGAATTCAGAATTTTATAGGAAGAAATTTAGAACTGTCAAGCTACTTTCTGGAGAAACTTACCACCAATTCTCTGCAAGATTAGAAACCTACTTGGAGAAGTGGACTACTCTTAGGAAAACTCAAGACCTAAAAGAAATGGTCATGATGGAGCAAGTAAGAGAGTCTATGCCTCCAGACATGAGAAAATTTCTTATGGAACAAGGTGCAGAGAGATTGGGGAGATCTTAACAGTTGCTGAAAGATATCAAGCAGCCCAGAAAGAGATAGCAGGAATTAGGAAGAAGCAGGTAGAAAATAGTAGTAGAGCCCCACCAAACCAAGAAGAGTATGAAAACCACATAGATACAAACAAGGTTATGACAGGCCTAAATATGACCAAAGAGACAGGAACCCTCAGGTACAAGATAATAAACCCTACAGACAGGGAAATAAGTGGTACAAAATTTGCGAAATGAGCAACCACAATACAATTAACTGTGGTAGGAAAGTCTATCCATATCACGCTGCATGTATGATAACAGTGGGAAATGGCAGGAAGGAACCGACAGCAAGTCAGGTAGATCTCCAACATCCCCATCTGTGAAGAAGTAACATGTAATGGTAATAAAATTACGATTCAGGACTGGAATATGACTCAGTAGTGAGTGCGACTCTGGTGCAACCTGAGCAGTATACCGCAGACAAAGTGGAGATAAAAGGGGCATTAAAGGGATCAGCCACCATGACACTTCCCCTAGCCAGAATCAATGTCAAGACTCGCTATGTGGAAAGAGTGATTAGTGCAGCAGTGTGTGACGATCCTAATTACCCGCTGGTGTTAGGAAGGAGATATGTCTTCCTAGGGAACCCAATAAAACCTGTGACCATGGCAACACTCCAGACCAGGTCAAGTCCCAGGAAGGAGGAAGGAACACCACTTAATGTTCATCCTAAATAGATGGAAAAAGCCCAAGCAAAAGATAAAACTTTAAAACCTTGCTTTGGCAAATTGCCAAACAGCCATAACCACCCACAGAAATGACAATTTTTTGTGGATGATGGATTGATTTACAGGAAAGCTGGAGCAGGACCCAATGGGCATAGCCAGTTAGTACTGCCATCTTCTTACAGGGACAAAGTGATGGAGCTAGCACATGTTGTACCAGACGGTGGACATATGAAAATGGGTACCACCTGTCAAAGGGCATCTGTAAACCACTATTGGCCAGGCATTGCTGAAGATATCAATCAGTATGTAAATGCCTGTGATCAATATAGCAAGGTAAACTCCACACATGGAGAAAATCACCAGGACTGTCGTAGATTTCCGATAGGAGAATTAAGACTAGGTTTGGTCCCTTCTGAATAGGTTTGAATGGGTGATAGACTCAGTGAGAGTTAGTGAAAGGTAATAGAATTTCCACACACGTGAGATGATAGATTTGATATAGTGGCTGTCTCTGAAAGCGAAAAGAATTCTTCTCTCTCTCACCTATCTTCTACAACAGTTGTTACAGCGTCAGACAGACTACACCAATATACATATTACGTATATTTCTATCACTCACAGGCACGCACATACACGTGACGACAGGTAAACACACAGACGTGGGAAAACTATAAAAATGATATATATATTATCTAGAACGAGCTGACCAAACACGATTATTAAGTTCAAGAGCGATTTTAATATCAGGAAAAAATCGGCTCACAACATCAAAGAAAGTACATCAAGGAAAATACATATACACATAGTCACAAAACTTCAAGGAAATGTTGCAAGGATGATAGCCCCGTTATGGTGTTAACTCTAGGTTTAGCCCGGCCCCGTTAAGAGAACAGATGATGGCGCCCGAGTCACAGATACATAGGGTTTGAGTCTAAGAGTTTTTCTTTGTTTTATCTCGTAATTATATGCACAGAGTTTGAAAAAATCTGATTTAACCTAAGACAAAAACACAAGAACTCTAGCCTTAGCAACAAATTATGCAGATTGGAAAAAAAAAATTAGGACAGCAACAGGGTGTCAAAGATATAATAGTGAAAATATCACTCAAACCAGCGTACACTCATTCATTCCGCCATGGCTTCTCATTCAGGTACTCACGACTTTGCTCGCTGCCTCTTGGAACACACTGATTTTAGATCTTTACACAGACTCAAAAAAAATGCAGTCTTCTGCCAAGAAGTCCCCAGTTCCAAAAGACGTATTTAACTCGGAGTCTCCGGGAACGACTACTTGGGTGTGCAAATTTGTTCAAATGTCTGATTAAGTCACCTAACAATTATTCCAGGCGCGGGAGTTAGCAGAGCACAGTGTCAATGGCGTAGGTTTCTAGAAATGATGAATGTCAGGTCGGTGCCTTCCCTCAGTATAGGATTCACTTTAGTCACACCACAGATTTGTCCACAAATATATATATAGATAGTCGGGAAATATTAGTTAATACTTGAAGTATTTCGCGCCACCAGGCAGAAAGATTACGTAGAGTTTTCTAGAAGAAATTAAGATCTGGCTCCAAGGTCCAGTATTTATCATTACAGTCTTTGAAAACCCGTTATAGGGATATTAGTATTTCTGTCTAACTTGCACCGTCAGATCAGTGTTACTTGAGAAAACCCACGTGGTTCAAAATAAGGACTGTCTATTTCTTCACAAGTATGGAAACTACTACTAGGTGCTGGTAAAGTTAGGGTCACCCCAAAACTTTCACTGTGTGGAGGAAAAATAACACATATAATATAATAAACAGAATCTGAACTGGTTATAACTTACATTTAAACTTGCAAGCAGAGAGCTTTGCTTATCATTTAAACTTCCCGTGACGTAAGTTATAATTAAAAATCAGCAATCCTAATGAATTAGGAACACGTGCGTATTCCGTCACCATTCATGAGGCTCGATTCTAGAGTTTATACGTTAGTTTAGAAAAAATACACTCGACTGAGTATTAGCAGTTAAATTAAATTCATAAATAGCTACAATTGCCGTTATAAGCTAGAAATTTTTAATTTTTAGTCTGCTTTCCACTGAATGCTTCCCTAGAAAATATAATAGCCTACCACTTTATTTCTCTTCTGCGCTAAAGAAATAGATTAAAATGAATTAAGCGATTTAACACTTTAACACTCACAAAATCTATATATCTATCATATTAATTACCTCAACCACAGAATTACAGGTAGTCGCACAACTTAAGAATAAAAATGCTGAAAATATTTCTGGAAGTCTAGAAGTTCGACAAATTGCCGAAACAAACTGAGATCTTCGCTAACAGCTATTCTGTTTACGAGCAACCTATCACTGTGAGTCTATGAGCGAGAATGAAATTAAAGTTTCAAACTTGGCCAATATCTTAAAATCAGACAAAGGGCCCAAACTTATTTCGCCAAGCGAAATTATCTCCCCTACTCCCAACATTTACGTCCGCTTAACGCGTGTCGTAACTGTCACCTACTGACCACGATGTACGCGTGTCAGTTTCAAATCCCAGACAGCCTGACTCCATTGCAGGGCAGTTTTCACACTACAGCTGACCATGGCCCAAGTGAGCGCCGTGTCAGTTTGGGATTTTCCAGACAAATGTCTGGATACTGACCGGTGCAGATGTAAAGTATCACACCTCACCGGGACTTATGCCGAGAAGAAGCTCGCGCGCTCGGTGAGAATGTAGACGATTTGCTACGTCCTATGTTCAGCGAACCGACTTATCACGCCTTCTGACGCCCTGCAGCCCTGACATCTACGTAATATCGTCCTAGCGCGATTCTCAGTTTTGAGAAAGAAACAGGTAAAGTTTGCGAATTATATGAAAATAATATTCGCAAAACGAATGGATGAAAAAATATACAGGAAAAAAAAAAAGAAATACAGAGATAATAAAAGAGAGAATTTTGGGTGAACGAATAGGAAGAAGATGTAGGAAATTAAATGAATATAAACCCTACGTGACAGAGCCTCCCCCCTTTAAGATATGGAAGCACTCCATGTCTACGTTATGGAGTTTAATTTCCTATAACCGTAGCTTCGGGGTGTCTGTCCTCTTCCCTCTCATCTTCCCCCTCCATCTCTGTCCAATTCCTACTCAAGTCCACTCCTCAAAGTTTCCTTCCCCTGGAATGTCTCATATGCGCGCTTGAAAGAGCGTCGCCGCTTCTGACATTTTTGAAAGATTTCCTGTGATAGCGGTGGAATATCCCTGCCACTATCGTCATCTTCGTCAGTTTTGGCGATCGTCAGGAGATGGTCGGAGGTTGGCACTGGTTTTTCCAAGTATCTCTTTAAGAGATTTAAATGGAAAACCTTCTCCTTTCCTTCAATAGAGATCTGGTAGTTAGCCTTAGAAATCTTTTTCAGGACGGTAAACGGCCCTTGCCATCCGATCTTCAGTTGGTTGTTCTCGGTAGGGAGCAACACCAAAACTTTCTCTCCTGCTTCCAGTTCTCTCTCTTCCGCGACTTTCCTGTATCGGTTAGCGTGCTTGGTGCGTGCTCGCTTAAAGTTAGTCGTTGCTAGGTCCCACCCTAGTTTCAACCGTTCCTTTAAAACCGACACATATTTACTGGCTGAGACAACTGTCTCATCAGCCTTCTCGTCTGTCAGAGACTGAAGTAAGGCTTCAAGCGGGCCCTTAATGGGTCTGCCGAATAAGAGTGTAGCTGGCGGAAATCCTGTGGAAGTATGAGGAGATTCTCTGTAGCCAAATAATGCTGCAGGAATACAGAGATCCCAATCTTCAGGTTTCACTTGTGCCAGCTTACTTAGCATCATGGTGAGGTTTCCATTAGCACGTTCCACGAGCCCATTTCCGGCCGGAGTATATGGCTTAGTGTGGATGTGCTGGGTCCTCAAGATCTTAACGATCTCATCCATCAACAGGTTTCGGTATGGAGATCCATTATCCGTCAACACTTGCTGAGGGAATCCCAACCGAGTGAAAATCTGCACGAGGGCTTCTGCGACATGCTTGGCATCTGCGCATGTTAGCGGGATAGCTTCTGCCCATAAAGTGCATGTATCGACTAAGGTCAGGATGAACCTGTTCCTTCTTTTAGTCCTTTCGAAAGGCCCTAAAATGTCGATCACAACCCGTTCGAATGGTGTTCCCATTATTGGCATTTCACCCATGTGGACTGGGGGGGGGTCCGTTGCTTGGGTGGTACACGTTGGCACTGGGCACAGGATTTGACATATCTGATAATATCAGTATTCACTCCTGGCCACCAATAATGAGTGGTTATACGTTGGTTTGTGGCGTTCTGTCCCATATGTCCGCTAAAGGGAAGAGAGTGCCCCATTTCTAGGATTTGGCTTCTGTACTGTTTCGGTACTAGGAGCTGGTTGTAACCTTGGTCAGGCTTGCCCGTTCTCCGATAAAGTACGCCATCCTCAGAAAAAATGTCCCCGTGCTGTTTGGGTTCCTTAGCCATGGGCAGTTTCCTAAAGCAGGGTGCCAAAGTAGGGTCCTTGTATTGCGCTTCTTTAAGTTCCATAGGTAACAAATTTGGCGCAGGCTCCCGTTCCTTCTTGGTTTGCCCTCTTGTAGTTACTGCTGCCACAATCGGCTCTTCCGGTTTCCCAATACACACGTATCTCCCGCCAAGTATGACTGGGTAGATGGGATCATCCATAACAGCCGCTTTGATCACACCTCTGACAAAGTCAGAGTGTATCTCCACCAATGCGATGGGAAGCGCTGTAGGTGCATCACTCTTACGAACTCCACAAAGTTTGACGGTCTCTCCTGTCTCTTGACCGGGTTTAACCAGGTTTCTGGCAACAATGCAATCGTAAGAAAGCCCCGTGTCAAATAAGCAAGAAGTTTGAGAACCGTTCAAAATAACAATACCTCGCGTTGAGGGTCTATCCCCAAGAGGTTGGGAATCACTGTCAATAATTCCGCCTTGCGAGACTGTTAATAAGCATCCGATGCGTTTAGGCTCGGTGTGCTCGGTCTGATCATATGTCCCGTGCTCGGGGGTTCTCCCTTTGCCACCTTGTCCTTTCTGGCTACGCTGCCATGTAGGGCGGTCGGGTTGATCAGACTGTTTGGGGTGGTTGGGGTACTTGTTCTTGTAGAACTTGGATTTTTCAGGAGGGGGGTTTTGAGGTCCAGTTTCTCTGTGGTTGTTTTGGTTAGAAGCCTGAGAAGATTGCTCTAGGTTATGTTTTCGAAAATGCTCCTCTGTCGGTTTCCGCTTTGTGGCCGGTAGTTCAGCCAGCGCATTGTGATAACGCTCAGACTTTTCCAAAATGTCTTCAAGTTTTTCTGCCCCCTGCTCAGCGAGAAATCTCCGGGTATCAGCAGACAAAGTGTTCTTTATTTGTTCAGTTAGAACAAGTTCCTCAAGACCTTCATAGGTAGAGGGGAGCTGCGAAAGCTCAAGGCACTTTGTTAGATATCCCTTAAGACGAGATGAGAACTGGTGAAAAGTTTCAGAATTCTCTTTCCGGCTGTTGCGAAACAGTTGCAAAAACTTGCGAGCGTTCATTTCAAAGCGCTCCAGTAACGCTTTCTTCAACACATCGTAGTCGTCTTGTTGGCTACTTTCCAGCTTAGAATAAACATCATAAGCAGAACCTTTTAGGGCCTGGGAAAGTTTCATATTCCAACGCGACCTCTCTAACCCGTACAGAGTTGCAATTTTCTCAAATTTTTCTAACCATGTGTCAATCTTCTCATTTGGACAAGGAAAAGATTCAAGAGTGAAAGACATAGCATTTAGTTGAGGGATTGAGTGTTAGCAGGGTCAGTTAAGGAAGAATGAGGAGAAGACTCTCCATTGCTGGAGGTAGAGGCAGCACCACGACTTTGGAACTCAAGAGTTTTAAGCGCCAACTCGTGCTGTCTCTGTTCCCTCTCCTTCTCGTGCTGTCTCTCCTTCTCTCTTTCCTCCTGCTGTCTTTCCTTCTCTCTTTCCTCATGCTGCATCCTGCGAATTTCCATTTCCTCGTCCATTTTCTTCTGCTGTAAAGCTTCGGCTGCTTCTTCTTTCCTCCTAGCTTCTTCTTTTTCCTCTTTAGCTTCAGCTGCTTTCCTCTCCGCATCATATCTCTCAAGTTCGTCTCTGACAAAAGCTTTCGCTTCCTCTCCTTCCAGTCCCTCCTCTCTCGCTTCGTCCCTGAGAAATTGTCTAAGCTTTGCCCTCTCGGCCATATTATGTCAGTGACTGAGACTAGTGGAGAACGAAATTAGGAAAAAGGATACACTGGTTCCTACCACTTACGAGAAAAAAAAATTACCAAAAATCAAAAGATGATATCCTTAACCCTGGGATACCTCCTCCAAAGTAAAATCTAACTATCGCTGCTATTATCGGCAATAAAGCACTTAATGCAAAACACGACTACGCCAACTAAATGGTAGTTAAGATTACTTCTGAAAAATAAGTTGCTACAGTGGAAAAGCAAAAGAATATTGCAAAAATTAAAGAGAAAAATAATCCCTTAATTTTTAAAAATCCACTATAAGTTCGCCCCTGAAGTCAGATCGGGTAAGGGAGGGAATTAATCTGGACAAAAAGTCCGAAACACACTCCTTAACTTAGTTCAAACGCCGTTCTGCCTCAGTACCCAGTGAATGTTATACACTCACCACTTTACCAGCATTTAGTATTACAATCAGCAGTTAACATATATCCCGACAAAATCAACCTGTAACCAAAATGTATATTATTCAAAGATGCTGTGGAAAAAAAAACTTATTAGTTTGTGTGGTCAGCACGCCCGTAAACAGATCGCTAGTCTAGGGGGTAATTTTTTTAAAGATATAACAACTCACAAGACATCACACTCTTACTCTATATCAGAATACAGAATCTTAAGTTCAAAATCCAGATAGACGAGTCCACGTTTGTCGTACTCGTCTTCCTATTCTAAGTTCAAAGACCGGAAACGAGCCCTCATTTGTCGTAGATTTCCGATAGGAGAATTAAGACTAGGTTTGGTCCCTTCTGAATAGGTTTGAATAGGTGATAGACTCAGTGAGAGTTAGTGAAAGGTAATAGAATTTCCACACACACGTGAGATGATAGATTTGATATAGTGGCTGTCTCTGAAAGCGAAAAGAATTCTTCTCTCTCTCACCTATCTTCTACAACAGTTGTTACAGCGTCAGACAGACTACACCAATATACATATTACGTATATTTCTATCACTCACAGGCACGCACATACACGTGACGACAGGTAAACACACAGACGTGGGAAAACTATAACAATGATATATATATTATCTAGAACGAGCTGACCAAACACGATTATTAAGTTCAAGAGCGATTTTAATATCAGGAAAAATCGGCTCACAACATCAAAGAAAGTACATCAAGGAAAATACATATACACATAGTCATAAAAAAATCAAGGAAATGTTGCAAGGATGATAGCCCCGTTATAGTGTTAACTCTAGGTTTAGCCCGGCCCCGTTAAGAGAACAGATGATGGCGCCCGAGTCACAGATACATAGGGTTTGAGTCTAAGAGTTTTTCTTTGTTTTATCTCGTAATTATATGCACAGAGTTTGAAAAAAATCTGATTTAACCTAAGACAAAAAACACAAGAACTCTAGCCTTAGCAACAAATTATGCAGATTGAAAAAAAAATTAGGACAGCAACAGGGTGTCAAAGATATAATAGTGAAAATATCACTCAAACCAGCGTACACTCATTCATTCCGCCATGGCTTCTCATTCAGGTACTCACGACTTTGCTCGCTGCCTCTTGGAACACACTGATTTTAGATCTTTACACAGACTCAAAAAAAATGCAGTCTTCTGCCAAGAAGTCCCCAGTTCCAAAAGACGTATTTAACTCGGAGTCTCCGGGAACGACTACTTGGGTGTGCAAATTTGTTCAAATGTCTGATTAAGTCACCTAACAATTATTCCAGGCGCGGGAGTTAGCAGAGCACAGTGTCAATAGCGTAGGTTTCTAGAAATGATGAATGTCAGGTCGGTGCCTTCCCTCAGTATAGGATTCACTTTAGTCACACCACAGATTTGTCCACAAATAATATATATAGATAGTCGGGAAATGTTAGTTAATACTTGAAGTATTTCGCGCCACCAGGCAGAAAGATTACGTAGAGTTTTCTAGAAGAAATTTTAGATCTGGCTCCAAGGTCCAGTATTTATCATTACAGTCTTTGAAAACCCGTTATTGGGATATTAGTATTTCTGTCTAACTTGCACCGTCAGATCAGTGTTACTTGAGAAAACCCACGTGGTTCAAAATAAGGACTGTCTATTTCTTCACAAGTATGGAAACTACTACTAGGTGCTGGTAAAGTTAGGGTCACCCCAAAACTTTCACTGTGTGGAGGAAAAATAACACATATAATATAATAAACAGAATCTGAACTGGTTATAACTTACATTTAAACTTGCAAGCAGAGAGCTTTGCTTATCATTTAAACTTCCCGTGACGTAAGTTATAATTAAAAATCAGCAATCCTAATGAATTAGGAACACGTGCGTATTCCGTCACCATTCATGAGGCTCGATTCTAGAGTTTATACGTTAGTTTAGAAAAATACACTCGACTGAGTATTAGCAGTTAAATTAAATTCATAAATAGCTTCTCTCCACATGTAAGCCTACCTTGCCGTGGTTGGAGAGCTTGAGCGCCTCAATGATCCCGGGAGCTATGCCGGCGGGAGTTTTACTCCTGGCAGGGTCACCCAAGCCGGACAGGTCCTGGGTGAGGGGCCAGACTAAATGGGCTGAGGAGTGGGTGGAACCCTATAGGTGTAGATGCAGAACCCACCGGCGAGTGGTACATGCTCTGGTCTGCACCAATCCACCCCCACTTCATGGGTTAAATGCTTTCTTGCCTCATTCTTCACTGTTTGTCGTCTATCACGCCCATGGCGACCGTTGCCTCAATTGGCTGTGTGTGGTGTACCCGGAAACGGGGCCTCCCAGTACTGAGGCAAAGTTAAGTCCCCGATGTCACTTATCGGTGCAGAATTGAGAGAGATGGCTGAGCATCACAATCCCTCCTGTGTTGCAGCATGATGAGAACCCAGCATTGCACACTGAGCTTGGGGGGATCACTTGGGCACCAGACTTAATACTGGCTCTTGACTGGATGGCCGCATGCAGGAGAGTTCTACAATGGAGGGTTGGCAGGTGGTGGGTATCGGGAAGTGGCTCTGTGCAGGACGTGAGGATTCCTTGGGAGAGCCCAGAACCAGAGCACAGCATTGTGCAAGCTCTGCATAGTTGGAGAGCCCCCTGGATGACGGGGAATGCACAGTGTGCTACCCCACCTATCCCCAACTGCTAACTTAGAACCAGAAGTGGGGTCCTCTGTATGCGTGCCAGGCCAGGATAAAATGCCTGGGAAAGAGACTGGAGCTCAGAACTCCCTAACTCAAAGTTGCAGGATGGCAGAAAAGCCACGGGAAAGACAGGGCTATTTTGAAGATAACGCAACCATATTTTCACCATACGAGCTCGGACGCCGCCTCGGTAAACAAGGTCCGCGCAGAGCAGTGACACCCCCAGGCTGCTTGCGAATAGTCTACTACTACTGGGAACATAAACAGATTAGGGATGAGCCCACTCTCCCGTTGAACAGGTGCTAAAGTCGTAGATACTGGGCCAGAAGGCGCACCGGAAACCACAGTATCATGCAACTCGCTTTTTTTTTCTATGGAGAGTACACCGTCAAATAAATCTCGTTCTGGTGCTCGCCCTGTGGAGCTCCACCAGGCAGGTGCAGTGCCGGGCTCTGAGCCTCGACAGAGCTCACCCTCAGCTACTGGAGGACCCTCTAGACCGTCTTGTGGAGTCAACAGACGGCGGAGGAGAACTACTGACCAAAACAAAACAGAAAAAGAGAAACCCAGAGTGCCACTTGTCATGATGCACTGGAATGCAGAGGGAGTGAACAGCAAGCAGGCTGGATACAGCAAAAAGACAGAGCTGGAAAACATCTTGTATGAGAAGCAAGTCAGTGTTTGCTGTATCCAAGAGACTCACTTGAAAGCAGATCAAACCTTTAAAATAAGGGGGATATCAATGCTTCAGATCCGACAGACAAGATAGACGAAAAGGAGGAGTACTTACTCTTGTAAGGAATAACATTCCTGCACACGAAAGGAAAACCTTCATGGATGGAGCAGAATATCAGCTGTTGCAGATAAAGGTAGACAAGATGGAAATAGAACTCCTGAACTATTACTGTCCGAACAACAAACCCCTGAGTCTCAGCTCTATACAGGTACCAGCCACCAACTTTATAGCAGTTGGAGACTTTAATAGCCACTCCCAGAGCTGGGGCTATAACCATCTGGATCACAGAGGTGAAGAGGTTGAAACTTGGCAAGATGATCACTCCCTAATCCTAGTCAATAATGCCACAGATACTCCTACCTTCTACTCCAGAGGATGGCACACAACCTCAACACCAGATCTTGCCTTCTCCACACCAGATATAGCTGGATCTATTAGTAGAGAAGTAGGAGACCAACTAGGGGGAAGCGACCATCGCCCAATCTTTCTTACTGTCCAGAGTGCAACTCTCAGTACAGGCCCAGCCATTACAAGATGGAACTACAAAAAAGCCAACTGGGGTTTATTCAGGCATCAGGTGAACACGCTGCTGTCTACCCTCAAGGTACAGAACAGAGACATTAATGAAGTGGTAAAAGACTTCAACAGATGCATACTACAAGCTGCAAAAGAAACCATTCCCAAAGGATGCCGGCGTAACTACATACCATACTGGTCCAGCACACTCCAAGAACGTCAGGAAGCTATGGACAAGGCTAGAAAGGACGCAGAGTCTCAGCCTTCACTTGAAACTCACAACAAATGGAAAAAGGCTGTAGCAGAGTTTCAGAGAACAAAGCTAGAAGAAAAGCGGAAAAGCTGGAGAACTAAAACGGCATCGCTGAACCTTGAGAAAGACGGCAGGAAACTTTGGAGATTAGTCAAGTCTCTAAATGAAGAGCATTCCTCACCAAGGCAGACTATCACATTGGATGAAGGTGGCAAACTTTTCAGAGGAAAACAAGCTGCAGACTTGTTTGCTAGAAGATACAGTTCAGAAAGCAACTTACCCATTAACATAGACCATCAGAGAGAGATAAGAAAAGAAATACTGGCAACCATGGGACAGACAGATACTCCTGCCCCAATGAGGGAACCCATCACACTAGGAGAACTACAGAAGGCTATTTCCAAGCTTAAGTTTCAAAAGTCACCCGGCCCAGACAAAATCAGCAACGAAATGCTAGTAAATCTGAGCTCAGCAGCAAAGACAAAACTGCATGAGATATTCAACCACAGCTGGTTGAAAGGAACGGTACCCCAAGTATGGAGAGAAGCCATCACAATACCCATACTAAAGAAAGGGAAATGTAAGACCGAGGCTGCAAGTTACCGGCCAATCAGTCTCACAAGCTGTGTTGGGAAGACTATGGAGCGAATAGTCAACCACAGATTGAAATGGTATTTAGAGTCTGAGCAGATCCTGGTGCCGGAACAAGCTGGATTTAGAGAATGCTACAGTATAGAAGACCAAGTTACTTACTTGTCTCAAGCAATAGAAGATGCCTTCCAGGAGAAGAAAAAGGTCCTAACGATCTGGGTCGACTTCAAGCAGGCCTTTGACAAGGTGTGGAAAGATGGCCTCATTGCAAAACTTAGGAGAAGTGGAATCCAAGGCAACATGATGAAATGGATCCAGTCATACTTGCATAACAGGAGAACTAGAGTCACTCTTGACGGTCTGCAGAGCAGAAAAGTGTTGCTCCATCAGGGGGTACCTCAAGGAGGAGTAATTTCCCCAACACTCTTCCTTGTTTACATCAATGACCTGGTGAAAGATCTCCCTGCAGGAGTTAAAGCTGCCTTATATGCAGATGACCTAGTACTCTGGTGCGCTGATGAAAATGTCACCACAGCAAATTATAGAATGCAGCGGGCAGCAGACATGCTAGTGTCATGGGCAGAGAAATGGCTTATCACAATAAACACAGACAAAACCTCCACAACACTGTTCTCCCTCGCCCCAAGGACAAATCAGCTAACATACACCTAGGGACAACCGTGATCAAGGAAGAAAGCTACCCCACCTATCTTGGGGTGACATTTGACCAAAGGCTTACATGGAATAAGCATATTGAAAATGCAGAAGGAAAGGCCCGAAGACGACTAGGCATACTCAGAAAATTAGCAGGTACCAACTGGGGAGCAAATGAACGAAATCTAAAGAAGATTTATAATGGAGTAATAAGACCACACTTAGAGTTTAGCTCAGCAGCATGGTCATCAGCTGCTAACTCACATCTGCAGTCTTTGGACAAGGTGCAAAATCAAGCTCTCAGGCTCATTACAGGAGCCATGAAAACTACACCAATAACAGAGATGCAGAAGGTTGCTGGATTACAGACATTGTCCCATAGAAGAGACACAAAAACCATGATCCAGATGGAAAAGTACAACAGTATGCCAATGCACCCAATGAAGGCAAGACTAGATGATCTGGCATTGGGACGTCTAAAGCGTAGCAGCTTTGTGCATCGGGGGAAAAGACTTATAAGACAGCATCAAGAAGACCTATCCATGAAGACAACACCACTGAAGCCCACCCTATACCCTGTACCATGGGAGCAGGCCAGCAGTGCCCTCCAAATTAATACAACAGTCAGTGGTCTCACAAGTGGATGTGAGTATAATGATCTGCAAAAACGAACTGCTACATTGAGTATGATCCAAGAAAGCTATCCCGATCAATCATGGATACATGCCTATACAGATGGATCAGCAACTAATGCTGTTAGGAATGGAGGTGCCGGTATCTTTATCTCATATCCTGACAACCACTATGAGACTAGGCACATTCCCACTGGTAAATCTGTTCCAACTATACAGCTGAGGTTCAAGCTCTAGAGCAAGCTGCAAATATGATTTATAACACCAACTCTGACTGCCACCAGGTAGTCATCCTCACAGATGCACTGTCTGTCCTGCAAGCTCTGAAGGGTGGTAAACTACCGCATCTGAGAAATGAACTAAACAAGGTAGCTGCCAAAAAGAGAACCATACTTCAGTGGGTACCATCTCATTGTGGTGTACCCGGAAATGAAAAGGCAGATAAACTTGCAAAAAAGGGAGGAGAATGTGAACAAGAAGATAATGAAGTCACATACTTTGAGAAAAAGAGAGCTATCCAGACTATCAGAAGAGAACAGAACCAACCCAAAGACGACTATCACACTCTCGACCGGCAGGGACAGACAACTATTTTTCGACTCAGGACAGGGCATAACAAACTGAATAAACACATGCACAAGCTACGATTGTCTGCTTCACCACTGTGCACATGTGGATTAAACGAACAAACTGCTGAGCATGTTCTACAGGACTGTCCTCTGTATGACCAGTTAAGAAAGATATACTGGCCCAATGACTCAACTCTAAACTCAAAGCTATATGGAGTTAAAGAGGAACTTCAAACAACAGTCGAATTCATCATGAGAACTCGTCTGACGGTGTAATCATCAAAGATGCGATCGCAAGAAGAAGAAGAAGAAGAAGAAGATAAATAGCTACAATTTCCGTTATAAGCTAGAAATTAAATTTTTAGTCTGCTTTCCACTGAATGCTTCCCTAGAAAATATAATAGCCTACCACTTTATTTCTCTTCTGCGCTAAAGAAATAGATTAAAATGAATTAAGCGATTTAACACTTTAACACTCACAAAATCTATATATCTATCATATTAATTACCTCAACCACAGAATTACAGGTAGTCGCACAACTTAAGAATAAAATGCTGAAAATATTTCTGGAAGTCTAGAAGTTCGACACATTGCCGAAACAAACTGAGATACTTCGCTAACAGCTATTCTGTTTATGAGCAACCTATCACTGTGAGTCTATGAGCGAGAATGAAATTAAAGTTTCAAACTTGGCCAATATCTTAAAATCAGACAAAGGGCCCAAACTTATTTCGCCAAGCGAAATTATCTCCCCTACTCCCAACATTTACGTCCGCTTAACGCGTGTCGTAACTGTCACCTACTGACCACGATGTACGCGTGTCAGTTTCAAATCCCAGACAGCCTGACTCCATTGCAGGGCAGTTTTCACACTACAGCTGACCATGGCCCAAGTGAGCGCCGTGTCAGTTTGGGATTTTCCAGACAAATGTCTGGATACTGACCGGTGCAGATGTAAAGTATCACACCTCACCGGGACTTATGCCGAGAAGAAGCTCGCGCGCTCGGTGAGAATGTAGACGATTTGCTACGTCCTATGTTCAGCGAACCGACTTATCACGCCTTCTGACGCCCTGCAGCCCTGACATCTACGTAATATCGTCCTAGCGCGATTCTCAGTTTTGAGAAAGAAACAGGTAAAGTTTGCGAATTATATGAAAATAATATTCGCAAAACGAATGGATGAAAAATATACAGGAAAAAATGAAATACAGAGATAATAAAAGAGAGAATTTGGGTGAACGAATAGGAAGAAGATGTAGGAAATTAAATGAATATAAACCCTACGTGACAAGGACCTAGAAAAGCATTGTGGCGAACATAGGCCTGAAAATATAAATAAATATAAACAGGTAGACATAGTGAATAGGCCAACACCTTCTCACACTCAGTCTTCCAGAAAACCAGTTACACTGGCAACTCTCCGTATGGTACCGAGAGTAAACATAAACACAACACAGTCCACCCCTACACAAATGGTATCGAAATATGTGGAACTGGATAAAAATAGCAATGCGGTTACTAGTCCAGCTTTGCAAGCAACGAGACGGAGAATCCCGAAGAAAATAGGTAGTGGACGTTTGGTGTGTGCTAATTTGGCAGCACAGCCAACATCCGCCTATTGCCATTTACCTTAACATGGTAGAAAGGGGACTGGTAACGGTGGTAGCTGGCCGGCCTTATAAACAGTCCATTAAAAGTATTTGATACGAACATGGATTGAAATTTTATATATTGCCATGCAAACGGGAGAATTGATTTCTTGGTGCAGGAAATTCATTTCCCCATATTACATTATCTCGTCAGTGAGGTTTAGCTGAGAAAACCCCTGGTGAAAATGGACTCTGCCTGAATTTGGGAAATAATTTCAGTAACAGAGCCGCTAGCGAATTTAGATAAGGGTATTACCAGATCTCGTCAAGCCTGAGCTCATACCATTGCTGGCTGTTCACATCTCGGAGGGGCACTATGAGTTCCAAAGGTTGCTTTTTGGGTTGAACAATACTTCGAGTGTTTTAGCCAGGATGATGAGGAAATTCTTGGGTCCCTTACATAACTCAGCTATCACCAATTTTATAGATGACATCCTCATAACTATTGGAATCTTGAGGAACATCTAACACCTCTGGACATGTCATTGAACAGACTCAGAGAAGAGTAATGGTGAATATTGATTGATAAATCAGCAACTAGACAGGCAGCAGCACCTGTGCTGTTTATTAACACAACAAGAGACTATTCTTGGATCGCAGAGGGTTGTAGCAGATTTCTTTAGTAGTGCCTACTTGAACTGACCCACCTGCAGGAAACCAGGATACCAGTAAGGCAGAGTGAACCTTATTGTGGGGTAATGCCGTGATTGTAAATACAGACAGGAAAGCTCCACCAGAATGGTTCACGCTTTTAAATGGGGGAGCTCTGTCGTGTTTTGGTCTGTCTTACATCACGGTCAAATTTACCGCACACAATACTATTGGAAAACGGACCAATACAAACAGCCAATGAAAACGCTCCTTTTTCTAGTGTGTGTTAAGGAAACCTTTTTAAGCGTAACATAGAGGCCCAATTTGTGTAAAGGATAGTAAGAATTTATTTAATTTCTTAAGAACTAGAGATGTTTAAAAGGAAAGATATAGATAGTTCAACAACGGGGATGTTACTTAAGAGGTGGGTGGTGAGACTTCCTCGAATGGTAGTTCATTTAAAGAGAAAAATCGTTTAAATTGACCTCTATACATCAGGGTAGTCCCAAATTTAGTTACTTAAAGTCTGCATAGATTTAAATGCATTTTGCTAACTAAACAATTATTAGATAGAACGGTAGATATACATTCACAGTATAATTCTAACTTTAAATGATCAAAATCGGTTCAGAATTAAGAGAGATAATAAATATTAAAAATTTTGCACATTGAACAAGTAGGCAAAAGATGCCTCGTTTTTAGATTCCTAACACCGGTTTTTGGCCGTGTTCTCCGATACGGGGGGAACGACGGTATAAAAGTCCTTGAACTTGGTTGATTTGTAGCCACAACATTTTTAAACACTAAGCGGTACAGAAGAGAGCGGCAAACGTGTGCTGTCCAATATTTTGCCACTGCATCTGCATAGCAGACCAAATACTTTTTGACAGCCTGTTACAGCTTATGTGTATTGCCTGAGGGTAAGAAAGAATATATATATGTATATAATTATGTAATGTTCTTGTGATTAATCCACTTGTGTGTTCGTAAGTGTGTTGAGTGTGTTAAGAAAAAATTACAGGACGAGTGTATTGCCATCTGAAGCCAGCATGTGTTGACTTTTAGAGACGAAAGCCAGCATTGGGAAATGTGTGGAATATTTGAGAATTATGGCAAAAATACGACTGTAGGTTTAATAATGTATTTGAAGGAGTATTTCATAAAGGAAAGACACACTGTTCAGGAACATAAGATAGGATGACAGAAATTGTTAACATGTATTAATCAAGGTGTCACTTATTAGTTTGTACTAAACCACATCATTATATGGAAGAAAATCATGGACAAATGGATCGAACTTATGATTATAAGGAAAATGTAATTACACTGAACTGCTGTAGGTGGTACTGAGGTAAATTGTCCTGTGCAACTGTTAGCACCATTTCTGAAACTGTTTGTTACGTCCATTGTGTGTGTGGATATAATAGTGCTGGACCATACAAGGGTTGTGATTATTTGTATTACAGGTTTTATCCTGCACCATTTGCGGTGTCTACTCCGCATCCTCGGCATCTCGTGGAAAGATAAAGTGACAAATGTCGAGGTGTTGTCACGTGCTGGCCTTCAAAGTATGTATACGCTTCTTAGACAGCGCAGACTTCGCTGGCTTGGCCATGTTCGCCGCATGGAAGATGGTCGCATCATAAAAGATATCTTCTACGGACAATTAGCAGATGGCAAGAGAACAGTTGGGCGACCACAGCTGAGGTTCAAAGATGTGTGCAAGAGAGATATGAGGGCACTGGACATGGATCCAGCAACATGGGAGGATGAAGCTGCCGATCGCACTAAGTGGCGATGCTATTTACGGCGCCACCTCAGATTGGGCGAAGAGAGGCTCACACAAGAAGCAGAGGTGAGGAGAAAACGTCGAAAGGAGCACCAGGAAAAAAAGCAGCTGAGGGCTGTCACCTCAGGGGCGCATTCCCATAGTCAGTTATGACTGAAGGGGCTATTATTATTATTATTTATCCTGCAACTACTAAGATTGTACGAGACATTCACTTCTGAGGGACTTTCTTAATCATTAATTAAGTATTAACTTCACAGTCCAGCTATATATATATATAGTATGGTGAACTAAATAATTAATATTTGAAATATAACTATATCATATTTAACTATTGTGGAAATGAACATTCCATACTTATTTATTTCTATTATGTAAAAAGCATTTGAATTTATTATCATTTTCCTAACCGAAAAGAGAAACGGTATAGGATCAATAAATTGTAAATATATATTTAATCAGTCTTGCTTAATTATTTAAAATTGAGTTAAGGTTCTGTTTTGATATATAGATTACATATCTACTAAATTAATTTATCCCCTAGCAGAGTCAATAACAATAAATATAATAACCATTATTTAGGGTGGGATCTGGAGAGGTAGCACTTAGACCTTCAGTAACATTCACTATCATCATACTTGAAAGTTTATACAGCTTGACCCTACCTTGATTGTCGATACACCCGTACTCTTTAGCTTGACCCTACCTTGATTGTCGATACACCCGTACTCTTTTCAGAGAAGGGGGTATTTCTTATAAGACCAGTCTCTTATCTGGCGCTATACTGGTATCCTTTGATACATCTTTTTGTCTGGGATATCATATATTCTAATAACATCTGAACCTCTCGCGACAGTGTAGTTAAACTTATATTTATATGTATGAGGAGGGCAAGGTTGTCTTGTACTAAATTACAGTCGTATAGATAGGCTGGAATAGAAAAACTTACTCATTCCAGAGACGTATCTTTTTCCTTAAGCTACAACCCGTGAAATCTATTTCTCACACCTTTCTCACGTACCTATCACCATCCACTCTACTCAGATGGGCCAAAAATACTCACAACCTATCTGTACGACAGTCAACGATTCAAAAGTGTTGTGATCCAATGGATCCCATCTCATTGTAACATCACCGGCAATGAAGAGGCTGAGAGAATGGCAAAAGAAGGTTCACATCTACCTCAGCCTGATGCAAGCATAACTTTCGAGGAGGCAAAGAGTATTATCAGAATCAGATACAGAAACACATGGAATGTAGAACATCCAGGTCACACACAGAATGATGCTTACTACCAGCTCAACGGAAGAGAACAAGTGGTAATCTCCAGACTACGCACTGGCCACAACAGATTGAGATACCATCTATTCAACAAGCTAAAGATAGGAACTACTGATCAGTGTAACTGTGGCACTGATAAAATGACTGCTGAACATCTGCTTTAAAGTTGCCCCTTATATGTGGTACAGAGAAAGCGCATATGCCGACGCCAGCTCCTTTCGTGGAAAAGCTTTACGGGGATTCAAATAGCCTTAAACTGACTGCTGCTTTCTTTGAGAACATTCAAGTGGACGTCTGAGAGTGCACGAAGAAGAAGAAGAAAACATTAATTGTATTGTTTCCTTTATATGTACTCTCCCGAAAATAGTAACACTTACCAAAAGAGAATGCACAAATGACGGTGTGCACAAAAATATATTTATAGAATGTGTGATCCCGTATACACACATTGGGATCCTCGCTGCTGCTACGTAGTTCGTGTACTGTGGTGATGCACAGTGGTTTTTTTAATACTTTTGAATAAGTAAAATTGCCGTTAGGTATTGGTGCTGTTGAATTTAATTCCCGTCTTATGACGAGTTTTTACAGAATTGTTATTAATAATGCCGATACTGTTTAGACTCTTCTTCCTGTCTCCCATTATCTTTGCTGTGTGGTCTTTGGTCTCCTTCTACCTGTCTTGCCGTGGGGATTCCAGAACAAGTATTGACTTGTAATATTATCAACAGGTTTCTTCAGGGTTTGTCATATTGTATGGCTCTGAAACATGGAGAACAACAAATCAAACAACCAAAAAGCTATGGACTTTAATAATTGGTTGCTTGCGTATTACAGAAGGATTAATGTGGTATGACAAGATCACTAATGTGGAACTCATGACATGGACTAGAGAAGTGTCAGTTAAATAACAGGTGAGAAGAGGCCGCTGCAGATAGATAGGACCCACATTGAAGAAACCTATTGAAAGCTATACATGTCAATCTTTGTTCTGGAATCACCAGGGTAAGAGAGGTAGAGGTTCGCCGAAGAAAACATGGAGAAGAGAGCTGGAGATATAAATTAATAACGTGAGAAATTTATTGAATTTTTTTTTTTTTTAAACCAGCGGCACTTGGGCTTTCAGCCCTTCGGCCCAATGACATGTCATTGCGAAGCTGGGGAGCCTGTGGACTTTCCTTCCAACCCGGTTTTGCTGCTTCCCATCCACAGAGGGTTTATCTCAGGAGCCGTTCAGCAGTCCCAAAGACATTGTAATACCTTGAGCTGATGAAACTGGACCGGAAGACTTGGCATAAGTCTGTTGAGGGTCAATGCTCCCCTGGGAGCAGACAGATGATGATGGTACACATACAATACAAGGACGAGATAACGAAGCACTAGAAATAATCGAGATACATTTGGACTGAGACATCTCTAGGGTTGGTGTCACCCAGTGCGATAACGCATGGTGTCACCCCCATGGACCTCCTCCCGTACCAGACCATACAGAATCCTCAGTAATGTTTTTTGTACTAATGTTACTCGTAAATCGTAATTCCCGTATATCACTGAATGTAATGGCAATAGTAGTGACATAAACAACTAGCGAAATTTAAATTACACCTTTAAATTACAATATCATACGTACAGCCTAAATGTATTTACATTTACATAGTTTCATGTGGTTAAAGTGAAAATTCGGTAAGAAAACAATAGAATTCGAAGTAAAAACGTAGGTATATTGATTCAGTACATGTAAGCTGGGCTTACGAAAAATGTTTTGTGGTTATAACTAACTACAGGGATATTTTTATAAAAAATAATAAATTTCTGCTGAAACACTGCACAAAACATTTATAGTCATTTTGATGTCAACCACTCTGATGGTGTCACCTGGTGCGGTCCGCAACCCCCGCACCCCCCTAATGGCGCCACTGCATTTGGATCACTTAAATAATGATCAGACCAAAAAAAAAAATATGCGATAACAAAGACGCAATGTAATTGGTAATTTAATAACTCAGTCAATCTTGGACTTTCATAAACAAGTGGGTGCATAGACTAGACAAAGTCCTTTGAAGGTTTATTTCTGTTTAGATGTTATTGACATATAACGAGAGTGCTCGGCGAGCGGCCGAGTAATCCACTCGCTTGCCTCTACAGGCAAAGGGACCGGGTTTGAAAAACGGGTTGTGACACGCTACAGCCTACCAACCTGTAACAATTGGTACCTCACTCAGCTAATGAAAAATGCTAGATAGAATGATGATGAAGACGATAAAGAGAAGAACCGTTGTTGATCATTTCCGACACTAAAAATGTTTGTGTAGATAAAAAAGACGATGGTGATGTCAATGAATATGATAACGGAAGAAGAAGAAGAAGGGGGAAAAGAGGCCAACTATTAGAATTATAGGATTAAGAACAGGAATTTAAAAAAAATACAGAGAAAATACGGAGATCCGGGTTGGACTTATCACAACTGAACCATCTGTGCTTATTTATTGACAGATTTATTTTCGTATGTTTAGTTGTTACATCCGAATAGCTAAACGAGTGGAAAGTGAAAATAAAGAACAGTGCTGTTTGCCGTGCCTTGTCGTATCAAGTGGGACAGCAATAGGCAAGCGGGGAACATTGTAGTCCTCATAAAATATAACACCAGAAAAAAGCACACTTTATATCGTTCATTGAATGGCAGTTGTCAGGTTGTGCCTAGAACGAGAACACGTACTGGCACACACAAAGGCGTCCCTAACATATTTGACACCCAGGGCGGATCCTATTTTTGGCCCAACCTCCCTTGTAAAGAAACACACTTGCAAGTATATCTTTAGAAGTAAGTCCTTTCATATTAGTGTCCGATGGCACCCCCTTCTTGGCTGTCACTCATGGCGATCCCCCCCCCCCTCTCTCACCCCATTTGTACGCCACTGGGCAAACATATACACATAAAAAAGACAAAAACAATATTAGACTAAGGGATATAGTAATAAAGTCGTGCAGAGACATACCTGGCAAGACATCCCCCCCCCCCCCCCCCATTTTTCTTATGTCTGTGTGACTTATTTATTCAAATATGGACAGACAACAGAAGAAACCAAAAAGAACTCATTGATTTAATGTTAATACAATCAATGAGTTGGTGGTGGTGTGTGTGTGTGTGTGGGGGGGCCTCTTTTCTCCCCACTGTTTCTAATTTGCTCTTGTCTCTTTTCGTGTGTGTTCTGAGGAAAGTACACATTACCCACGTTCTGTTTACTATGTAGCCGCTTTGGAATTTGAAGAGCTGTTTGACTTAATTTACAAGTGTGGGTGCAGGGTCTGCTTGTGGAGAGCAAATAATAGCTTCAAGTGCCCCCCCCCCCCCCCCCCCCCCCAAAAAAAACCGATTAAAAGGCGACCAAGTACAGCTGGGCTAAGTTGACTCTTCAGCACTAGACCTTATAAAGGTTTCTTCCTGATAGTTACTAGTAGTCCTTTTTAGGGCTTAGTATTTTTCAACGCTGCGCTAAAGATCAGGCAGATTTCACTATTTTTTACCATCATTTGCGTTCTGAAATAACTAATGGATTTCTGTTTACGTTGAAAGGTGCGTGCCTTGTCACAAAAGGCAAATGCTTCAAAGAAACCAAGAAGACAAATATTGTTAGGGGGATATTGCGTCATCGAATAAAGCAACTGCTTCAGAAACAAACAGTGCATGAACACAAGGAAAGCTTCGGCCTAGCATTTCCTCAAGGAGGCCAAGCATGTGCTATTCAAGGTGCAAAAAACGAAAAAAAAAAAAACAACAACAAAACTGAAGTTGATTCGTCAGCAATTTTCATATCTGGACATGGTTCACGTTTTTTTTTTTTTTTTTTCGTCTGCACTTAATGGATATGACTAAGTCTGAGTTTTTTTATTGGAAGAATTCAGTTTGTCATGCCAGGAAACAACTTGCAGCTACTGCGAGTACAGATTTTAATTTATTCGTGTGTACTTTCCCATGTGGAGCTTGAATCCAGTTCCCTGAATACATTTTCCAAACACACTGCCCGGCTCACAAAAAAACTTACAGATAGTGTGCAGAGCTGAGGCAGAAGCTATGGGCTTCCCATGGACCTGGATAAGACTTGGAATTCATCTTGGTGACAAGCCTGCAGATTTAGCATGACTAGCAAACTGAATGCAGAAGAAGATGAAGAAGAAGAAGTTGAAGAAGAAGAAGACGAAGCAGAAGTAGTCGTAGTAGTAGCAGTATTACTAGTAGTAGTAGTAGTTGATGTTGTTGTTGTAGTATTAGCAGTAATTATTGACAACTTTCATACATATGTCTTGGCAGCAATATAGACGAAGTATATTGATACAGTACATGTAAGCTGGGCTTACGATAAAGCTTAAGAAAGATGGCGTAATAAAAAAAAGGGACAGATAATGATATCAAAATAAGAATATAAAGACGAGCTTTCATTACATTGGGAAACATACGGAGATCAAGAGAAATCAAAATAAGAATCTTCAACTCAAATGTCAAGTCAGTCCTATTGTATGGCTCTGAGACATGGAGAACGACAAAAACAACAACCAAAAAGCTACAGACATTCATAAATTGGTGGTTGTGTAGAATAGAGGGATTGAAAATGATATGACAAGATCACCAATGTCGAACTTACGACAAGAACCAGACAAGTGCCAGTGAAACAAGAGAAGAGAGGAAAATGTTGGAGATAGATAGTACACACTTTGAAGAAACCTGTTGACAGCATCACAAGGCAGTCATCGTTCTGGAATCCCCAATGAAAGAGAGGCAGGGGTAGACCAAAAAACACAAAGAGAAGATAACTGGATAAAGAAGTGAAAATGATGAGGCAGACGTGGAAAGAATTTAAGCTGATGGCACGTGACAGGAGGACTTGGCTTGCTTTTGTTGAAGGCCTAAGTTGCTTGGGTAACCAAAGAGAATTGACTGATAACTTCATTAATTGTATTTTATTAAAAGCATTGAGTACGTAGCATAGAAAGATAATCGATTGTGTCCTGCACTACACAATGTATTGATGCACAGAAAACTGCAGAATTAGAAGATTCTAGTTAGTATACTACTTGAGCTTGATTTGTTAACATGCAGAAAGAAAATAAAATTGCAAAAAGAAAATAAAAACTGTCAGTTTTTCTTTGAAATCTCGGTTACTGAAATTCCCAACTTTGAGAACGTTATTTAATGTTCCATGCAAACGCTCTTTCCTTTTCTTCTTCACTCACTTTCAGACATCGACTTGAATATCTTCAAAGACAGCAGTGGTCAGCTTGAGGCGGGTGGCATCTCCGAAGAGTTTTTCTTCCAGGAATGTTACTGGTGATGGCCATATGCCCTTTCTCTGTTCCTCATAAGTTGGGCACCTTTGTAGCAGATGTTTATCAGTCATTTTATCGGTGCCACAGTTACACTTATGGGTAATTCCTATCATTAGCTTGTTGAATAGGTGGTGACCCAGTCTGTTGTGGCCTGTGCTTTTTGAAATTCACCAATCTTAAATTTATTTTAGTTATATTTTAGTACAACGTAACCGTGCTTCTCGGCGCGAAACCTTAAATTCAAACACCATTATCATTATTCTATATACAAAAATTTAAACGATGAAGATACAGACTGTCATAACTGGTGGCTTGCGCAGAATAGATTGATTGAAATGGTAAGCCAAGATCAGTTATGTATACCTGATGGTAAGAACCATAGAAATATCAGTAGAACAAGAAGTGAGGCGAAGACCCTGGTGTTGGAGAGGACACCCGTTGATTTGATAGCGTTGCAAGGCAGTCTCTTTTCCGGAAATCCCTGGGTACGAGAAGTGGAGAAAGGGATAAAGAAGAAATGGAAAGACCTTGAATGGATGGCACGGAACAGAAACGCTTGAAGTTTTTGTTGTTGTTGCAGGTGTGTGATCAATACGCAGCTCAAAAGGGGATGATGATGATGGTGATGGTAATGATGATGATTATGATGATGATGATGATAATAATGAGAATGATAGAAGACAGCATGTTTTTGTGAACAAAAAAAGTTGGGAACCTGTCGTGAGATGAGATATGTGTTTGGTTGAGTCATTTTTCTAATGGGACTGCAAGACAGAAGATGTCATTAAAGATCACATGCGTGATGCTGAGTACAGCATGGAAGAAGATCAATTAAAGGTATCGCTTTCTTCCCCTATTCCCACTGTCATTTTTATTCTTAAGTAATCACTTGCTCTCTCTCTAATTCCCCCTCCCCCCTCCCACCCCTCATATCTCTCTCTCTCTCTCTCTCTCTCTCTCTCATTTTTTCCCCTGACAGACTGTCACGTAGACAGTGACTTAATTTATTTTTCCATCTCGTCTCAATGTTATTACTCTTTAATGTTCTGTTTTCCTAGACATTTTGTTTCTCTTTGCTTTGCTACCTGTGTGGCCCAATTGTTTTCTCCTTCTCAAACCCCACCCGAGGTTGTTTACGTTCGAGCCTGCAGCGGTCAGCGAACGATAATGTTACGTCAGCACACCTGGCCTGATCAGAAGAACGTCTGTTACGCTTAAAGTGTTAACCACGAGCGGCTAGTACCCTTTGAGGCCTGGGTAACGAGTTTGATCTGTTTCAGGGGGAGATAACAATCGCGGTCAGTTTGTGGGTTGTTTGCCCTTAGATGAGCAAAGAGCACATAATATTATGATTGTCTCTCTGGGGGAATTTTCGCAAAGTTGTTGCTTCTGAAACCTTTGTCTTACCCGGTATTACGCATTACGCCGATACATCTGTAGAATCAGGCTATGCAGGTGTCCCGGGTAGAATGGTTTGTAAGCTATAAGATTTGAAATTTTACTACGTCAAGCACACTCGTAGAAGATTCCTGGCCCGAGATGGACCATCATGAGAATTAGGCAGACTTTAACAGAACTAAAATGTTAAGGCCTTTCTCTAGTCATTTTCGGGGTGAGTTGACATATCTTATAATATGATATATTCATGTTACAGAGTTTTATATATATATCTGATAGGAATGTGAGGACTTCTCCCAGTAATTTACTTCAGTGATAGTGTTGTGCCGTATTCAGCCTTAATTAAGTGGTGTTTAAGCTGTTTTTGGTTTATAATGGGTTAAATGATAGACTTACAAAAAACAAACACTCACTAGGCGTAGAATAAGTCCACAGATGCTTATCATGGGTTAAGAATAGGCATTAACTGTCATTTCTGTAAGATAACGTCAGAGGTGGATTATTCACTTAAACACTGAATTATAGGAGATAGTCGCTTATTCCTTGTGGATAGATATTTTTAGTGGCTGGGGAGAATCATTTTATGCTTACTTGTGTAGCTAGACTCTAGCCATAACTTTCACAGGAGCAGCCACCAGCCATAGAAAACATTTTACCTTATGACTCAGTCACAACTGTATTATAGCAAGAACATTGCATTTTCTTTGTACTCATTTTGTGGAATATTAATATATTTCCCCAAGGGGACATACGATTTATTTGTGTAATGTCACATGCTGTAATCTGCTTATGTAAATTCATTTAATGTTGTAAGATGAATAACATAACCATTCAGCTGTATGTTTATTTTGGAGAAGAGGAGTAGATTTTGCTGTTAGAACATGTTACTGACAGGTACATGGATGTACAATAGATATTAAGCCTATGCGGGCGCGTGTTGATAATTGATATTTTTAAGGAACAGGAGACATGGTTAAAGACAGCCCTAAACTATCATAGCAATAACTACAATAAATTTAATTCCATAGTGGAGCGAAACTTTCTGTATAAAGTTAGTGTGATTTATTATTTGCTTGATGTAAAAGGGTGTCTCTTTTTGGTCTCAGTTTCAGGGGATACCGAATTGCTAGTCTAGTTTCCAGTCAGACGAAGAATGTCACCGTCTCTTCGTTCTAGAGGGATTCTGAGGATATCTAGCCCCACGAGTGTCACAGCCATACCTGAAACAACAACCCTTCGTCAACGCCATTTCCCTCTCACGGGAGTTCAGCTCACGCATTGTGAAATGAGCCAACGCAACAATCTGAAAACGTCTATTTCAGTAGTAGTTTCCTACTCGCCTATTGGATTACCAGTCAGGGCATTGCGGCTTCCAAAATCTCAAAACAGCCCAGCATGTCTATAGCAGAATTCAATTCACCAGTCTCTGTATGCCTAAACGGGGCACTCAGCCAAACCACAGTCAACCAGCCAAAACCGGATTTAAAGCCAATTCTAGCGCCTGATAAGAGCGCCTTGGGATCAGTTGTCCTCAAGTGACTTCGTCCTATGGTTATTTCTGGATTTTGTAGAACCTCGCACTTAGGAGCAGCCAGCCAAAGATAGACAGGGTTCCAGCCCACTCACGCGATAAGAGGTCACCAAGGTCAGCACCAACAAGGGAAGGTATGCAGTTTATCCTATCGCTTTGAAGGACATCTGCACGTAAGACTCTTTCCTGGAGCTAGTACAATTGGGTCCCACTAAAGCGGACAGGCTGCCGTTCAGTTTGTTTATTTGGTCAGCAGGAGATAAACAGTGTCTTCCAGCCCACCTCGCGCCAGTAGTGGGGAGTCACCAATGATAGTACCAACAAGGACAGTTTTGTAGGCTTAGTCCCTCACGAAGGATCTACATATAAGACACTGTCTGGACTATATCGTCTGGTCCCCGAAAGCGGAAGGACTGACACGCAGTTTATTCATTTTGGTAAACAGAAGGTAAATAGAGTCTTCCAGCCCAACTCGCGCCAGTAGGGGAGAGTCACCAACGTTTAGTACCAACAAGGACAGTTTTGTAGGCTTAGTCCCTCACGAAGGATCTACATATAAGACACTGTCTGGACTATTTCATCTGGTCCCCGAAAACGGAAGGACTGCCACTCGATTATTTATCTCTCTGTGTTCTACAGGTTCATGTCGGTGGTCTGTGTGTGTGTGTTTGTTGGTGTATTTTGCGTATTTGAGAGGAGGATCTTAGCACAGTGCACGAACTCCGTAGCACCGGCGAGAATCCCAGTGTGTGTTTATATAGGAATCACACATTCTATATATATATTTGGTAGGTAGGTTTCTATTTATTTTACTTTAGCCACGGCAGCGGCCTTTTGGCCTACTCTTTACGATTTCCAACTGCCGTGGGATTTTTAACGTGCGCAACTTGCACAAGGGACCTCCTATTTTTTTTACTTTAGCCGAGAAGGCTAGGCATCCGATCTCACTACCCATGAGACCATGGGAAAGTATAACATCATTAGAACCACTGGTTCTGAACAAAAAATTTCCATAAATTATATTCCCTCTGCTGGGAATCGAACCTGGTAGCTCTAGAATTCGAGGCGGACGCCAAACATCTTAGCCACTCCGACCCCCGTTCTCGGGCATTTTTTAGAGTGAATACCTGGGACCTTGTCGGCTCAGTATGTAAAAACCGATTGTTTTTCCAAGGCTTCTCTCAAAATGAGAGGTATATATTTATATATTTATATAATAAATATATTTTTTATAGCGGTCAGAATTACTTTACATTTCATCTGTCACCTTAACTCTGACTTTTATTCTTACTATAATATTTCAGATATCTAGGCATGAACCCGGATTTTATCATTCATGAACCTATAAAAAGCATACGTACATATGATACTCAGATAATAAACAAGACATATGTAAAGTAACACAATATGTTATCCACGCCGCCTCTTTTTCGTTCACTAAAAGTAATTAACATTGTATCCTTGTTCTGAACAGCTGTTGGCTACCCCAGCTACTTGTATGAGATGCTACAGCTGTTGCTTCTTTGTAATGAATATTACCCTGGTATACAACAGATTGCCTAGTTTAGCTACCTGGCGTCTATGGTGAGACGAAGAAATAACAGGGTCACCGCTCTCTCGGGCATGTCGTACATGGCAAGTAGAGGTGGGCAAATCGACACACTCCGCTGTTTCGAGAAAGTCGGCTCAGTGATTTAAACTGTGTCGAAACAGTGTGTCGACACATCGGCACAACGGCACTATTGCCCGTATCGGGGAGAAAGAAGTCTCTAATAGACAGTATACATTACTATACATGAACTGTTTTTACTTGCGCGCTACTGTCGTGTGTGAAAATCTATGGCATTTCGTGGGACCATAATTCAATATTTTTACACAAGTCTTCATTATGATGAAATAAAACGGAGATATGATGATAGCTGCAGTATATGTGAAAATAATAAAAAACAACAATAATAATAACAGTAATAATAACACATGATATCAAACTAGAGTAAGCTA
The DNA here is from genome assembly GCA_024509875.1 of Oreohelix idahoensis. Taxonomy (NCBI): domain Eukaryota; kingdom Metazoa; phylum Mollusca; class Gastropoda; order Stylommatophora; family Oreohelicidae; genus Oreohelix; species Oreohelix idahoensis. The sequence goes on from JAMPIV010005957.1 coordinate 227,568, forward strand.
GTTTTTGTAGACAATGATTCAAATCCACACCGAGTACACAGATATCAGCAGAGCTAATAAAGTGTCCATTACATTTATACGAACACACGGACACTTTCAACTTTAACATAGTGCCTAAAACATTGACAACTGCAGCACTGACACAATTTCCAGTGTCTATGACTTCTCAGCAAAAATAATATCACTTGTAAAATCAAGTCATCATAACACATCCCTGAAAAATATGACATGTTTGATATTCCATACTAATGTTCCGAACGGTTGATTCCAATTTTACAAAGGCCCACGGAAGGTGAGACAGTGAGACAGTGTGTCTCTGCAAAACAGCGAGGCAGACAGGAACTGAAACTGTGTCGAAAAAACAAGCAGGCTGTGTGTCGAACTTTCGGACACGGTGCTGTTTCGAAGCATTGTTTCGACACATACACACAGTAGCCATCTCTAATGGCAAGTAATATTTGATTGGCAATCTCAAATTGTAGAACACATTGCTAGAGAAGCTACCGCGGCAAGAGCATAAGAATGGCTGGCAGAGGTTCTCCTCAAGGGGACCAGCTACAGCTGTCGCTCCATGCTCCAACAGGAGCGTAGTTTCCGGGGGGTCTCTGATGAGACAAAGAAAGAATGAGGCCACTGCGCTCTAAGGTATGTCGCACTGTGTGACTAATTGTTATTGTTATTGTTATTGTTAATATTATTGTTAATGTTATTGTTAATGTTATTGTTATTGTTAATGTTATTGTAAATGTTATTGTTATTGTATATGTTTTTGTTATTGTTAATGTTATTGCTAATGTTATTGTTAATGTTATTGTTATTGTTAGTGTTAATGTTATTGTTATTGTTAATGTTATTGTTAATGTTATTGTTAATGTTCTTGTTAATGTTGTTGTTATTGTTATTGTTAATGTTATTGTTAATGTTATTGTTATTGTTAATGTTAATTTTATTGTTATTGTTAATGTTATTGTTAATGTTATTGTTAATGTTATTGGTAATGTTATTGTTATTGTTAATCAGAATCGACGTCATTGCACTCTTGGCAAACCCATTGGGGCTCAGTCTCCCGCAGTAAATGTCGAAGGGTATGAATGCTAATTGTTCCTGTTGCGCACTGGTTGTATACACGGCGGATGCGTCCTCTCATACGTCCATCCCTGCGGGTCTAAGTTTGATGCCAAATTCCAGCAGTCTTAGCCTTCATAATTCATCGATTGCAGTGTCATTCTCTAATAGACGAACATGAATTGCCCTCAGTATTTCTTCCTTATCCATGGCTGATGCACCTTTTATGGGTGCTTTTGAAGCTAGTCTGTCAGCTCTTTCATTGCCACGTACCCCGGCATAACCAGGACAGTAGATCCATATCAGTTCTTGAAGATTATATGCTTCTATGGAGGTTTTCCATTCATGTGGATGCCAACGATTTCGGACCTTTCGAAACATGGATTGAGTCTGATACATTAACTGCCTTTGTTAATAAAGTCTCAGACTACCATCTTAAGGCAGCAGTAACTGCTTCTACCTCCATTCTCGTGCTGGAGGTTGTTATCATGTAAGCCCCGCTATGTTCAGCGACGGTTCTGCCCTTTACTCTAGCAGAGAAGCCCCACCCTGATTTATTACCACAGTTGGGAGCCGCGCTAGCGTAGTGGTTACAACACCGCTCTGGCGACCGGGTGATTCAGGATCAAACCCGGGCGACGGCATTTGAGGATTTTTCGTCGACCGGGATTTGGACTGGATTAACTCGAGACCTGGCGAGAACATTTGAAGGAGTGTCGTCGACCAGGGACTGGCGGCTCCTGAGCCGACCCAGCTGTAATGGGTACCTCCGAAATCGGAGAGTATTTGCCTGAATGGCGAGGGACACCTGTCTCCGTACAAGAAAAAGGGATACTCACGTAAAAATCAATGTCAGGTTAGACATAAAATAATAACCTGAGATTTCGCCTCGAGTATTAGCGGGCGTACGAAAAAAAAAAATTACCACAGATTACAGACCCATCAGTGTAGACAATGGCATCATCATCCCCATCATCCCCAGCATTATCATTTATGAGCTGATCAACTTCCAGCTCTGCTCTCCCATTGGACTAATGTGAGGACGTGCATAAGGCTGGCCACCTCAACATGAAAAAGAAGTTACTGAAACCACCACTGTAAGAGCATGTGAATGGCTGGTCCCGGCTTCATGCACAGGGACCAGCTGCAGTGGTGGCTCATGCTCCGTGTGGAGCGAACAGAAAAATGATTATGATTACAGAATAGATTGAAGCCAGGATATTTCTTAGGCTGCGAGTTAAGAAAAATGCTATTCATTCCAACTATTTCTTCCGCAGTTCCTCACTTCTCGAAACTAACTGTTTTTGAATGTTCCACTTATCCCTAGAGCTTTTACTTACTTAGTCGTTCCTCTTCTACCCCGGGGGGTAGAGAATTGCCAGAGAAAACGCCATACTGTTCCGTCGGCTGTCTTCCTCCTGGCCTATTTACATTCTAGTCCTCGGTGTACCATGTCTCTTCTTATTACTTCAACCACCTTCTTCGGATACCTCAAGTCTGAAGTTTGAAGCTGGCTTTTATGGGATGTAGTCATTGTTCATGACTCGCATTCATATGTCAAGACTGAGACATAGGTGGAGCGGTATACAGCTACCTCGTCCTCTTGCCAATATCTCTTTTGCTGAGGAATCCTCGATTTAAGTCTCCCAGCTGCCGCTCTTTGGGTAGCCAACTCTTCTGTCTTGGCTCCCTTCCTTCTATGATAGCTCCAAGGTATTTAAGGTGGTTGACGTGCTCCAGGATCTGTTTTCCCAGCACAAAATGCCTTTTTTCTGGTGATATCAGCATGGCTTTTGTTTTGGAATTGCTGATGACCATCCCTCTCTTCTCCAGGTCTTCCTTCCAGAGTGCAGTTCTTATTGAAGATGTGCATCTGATTTAGCTATCAGGGCAACTTCGTCGGTAAATGCCAGCTCTGAAATACAGACCGGTCTCATCTTCCAGTATCCCACTAAATACTTTTTAGCTCTTTGCTTACATGTTTTGATGACATCGTCTATGAAGAGTATGAAAACATAAGGTGACAGAATATCACATTGTCTTACACCAGTGTTGGTCCTGAACTCCCCCGACTTATGGTTTGCCGTCTGTGACGAAATCAGTCGTGCACTTTTTATAACTCTCGTCCCTTCCGGCAGTACCACTTCATTTCTTCATTTTTCTCACTCATCGTCCTATTATTTGGCATATTTATTGTCCTTACATTCCTTTTGCTGTGACCACACCCAGACTTGTTTACGTTTCACCAGGTGAACTGTAACAATACCATGTTAATTACACCAGTCAGCGGGTGATACGTTTATCAGTTGAGTTGCCTAGCCACCTTTGTTAGAAACACTCTTTATTGACACAATATGGTCTCGTACGAGCGATGAATAGGATGCCACATTATCTATCTGAGAGACCAGTCTGACGGAGGCACGAAGACACAGGTAATAATGAGATAATAGCCTCCGCCGGGCCATCCCTGAGTAATTGTTACAGATACCCTGTGTGGGGGAGACAATATTGAAAGGTAGCTTCTGGACATCAAATAAGTTCCCAGATTTGTTTGTGAGTTGGCGGAAGTATTACATCATTATTAGAAAGAGGTCACGAGATGGAATTTTAAAACGTAATATTTTAAAATACGCGGGGGAGAATGAAATTAAACACCCCTACCCATACAGTTCAGAGCTTACGATTGGCGTGATTTGAGAGACGGGATACACAATGGTTTTCATTGGATAATTCGTCGGAAGTACAATCTGGGATTTGAACTTAGAATGAGAGATATAACCTAGCGAAATCGGAGTAAAAATATCAGACTGCATCGCAACATCAAATTAGCAGCGCCCAGGAGCCAGAGAAACATAGGACTAAGGATTCCAAAATTATAAGTAGCAGATCGAAAGTATTTGGGCAACTTTACAACTTAAAAGTAAACCTGCATATTTTAAATACAAAGACGGGAAACTTAAAGGACTAAGATCGATGTATTTCATCATCATCTTAACCCCCCCACTCCCAAAGGAGCATAGGCCTTCAACAAACACGTACCAAGTTCTCCTGTCACGTGCCATCATCTCAAATTCTTTCCACGTTCTCCTCATCATTTTCACCTCTGTTCTCAGCTCTCTTCTCCGTATGGTTCTTGGTCTACCTCTGCCTCTCTTGCCCTGGTTCCAGAACAATGACTGTCTTGTAATGCTATCAAAAGGTTTCCTCGGTGTATGTGTCCTATACATCGCCATCGTCTTCTTCTCATCTCTTGTTCCACTGGCACTTGTCTGGTTTCCCTTGTTCGTTCAATGTCCGAACATTCCAGGTGCCAAATATGGAGGTTTTCCTAGAAGAAAGAAGGTTAGTCAGGATTACAGACTCCTTTCGGCTTTCTCTGTGTTGCATCATACGCCTGCCTGCGAGAGGACCTTCCCCTGTCTTGGATGGTGCGTTTTTTTCCTTAATTTACTTGTCCCTCTTTGTTGACGTTTTTTGTGGTTTAAATTTTTTTTTTTTTTTTTACAAGATGGGGTATTTGGGCAACTTAAAACTTAAAAGTAAACCCGCATTTTTAAATACGAAGACTGGAGTCCTAAGGAATCAGATCACCGTCATAAAAGGAATTTCCCAGACCAAGTTGTTTCGAATCATCTAATAAAATGCTGTGTCCATTCTGAACTGTGCGAGAAGATTGTGTTCCCAATCGTTACTTTTGAGTAAGTGTAAAGATTTATTTTACAAATCCGAATTCGATATGTTTTCTTGCTAAGTGGTTATATATGATGCTGGCAACCTCAACATATGAAATTAGTATATTAGTATATGTAAACGTCTGTTTGTTCGTGATGTAAACTTTGGTAGAGTGGGCGTGTCGTTTTATCACCTGGACAGTCCAATGTTGCGGTGTATATCTAGGTCACCAGCGTGAGACGCTGCCAGGGTGTAATGAATACATTCACACAAACAGCATACATGTTTTCAGGCGTGTAGTACTTGGAATATGATGTGGGATGATGTGGTAAGTGTGGGTGTAGACGAATGCATTTAGGCTCTTGGACAGCTATACACTGAACCCATTCACCCACATGCAGAAGTCAGTGAAGGTAGGTAATACTGCTGACGTTTCACAATATTTATTTTACGACGTACGATAGTATGGACGACACAGTCAATGGCACAAGAATCATGGACATTATATGATGGTAATGGTAGTTAACCCTTTGCATCAGCTCAGATATATAGTGCCAACAATAATGGCCTGTAAATCTACGTTCTGCTTTCATATACTGAAGTTCTGGTACCCTGACAGAACCCGTCAGGTACCCCTTTGCAAATACACCGCACGGGAAAGGCGGTTTCAATGGCCTAACAAAAGGCTATGACTTCTCCTGGCATCACATGCCAGGCACTTCTTATCATGAAGAATAAAGGCCGTAACAATGGGCCTCTATGGCGACAGCATCAGGCCGCAAGTAGCGGGCCTCAAATATAAGGTAACCTTAGTGTTTTATCTTTCCGTGTACATATTCCTGCCAATCCTACCGCTTGCATTAGCGGGTTACTCAAGTAGATAACTTTCTCTGGGCTTCTAATGTTCAAAAGGCAACTTGGTCTTGGTTCCCGTATCAAGCACCAATAAGGGGGCTCTATATAACATATCAGCTGTGAGCTCTGTTCAACATGTCGCCTTAAGGTAATCAAATGTACTTCTCTAACCTAGGCATACGAGAAGATCAAAAATGACTCTATTACCTTGTTTCAGAATCCTATTAAACACTAAAAACAACACTGCCATTCCTGGCTACAGAATTAACTAGGGGAAGGAAAGATGACATCTCAGTCATACAACGAACTTCCAAATCCCCGAAAAGATGGCAAGGAAAAATCTTCGGACCTCTGTCCGATCACAACGCCCAGGGTACACTGCTAAAACGGAAGTCTCCCGGTCTTTGCGCCAAAACATGCGCATGTGCAAACAAGCACAGACCTGAGCGAAACCAACCACACGACCAGGGCGTTTCCTCAAGCGAGAGGCAAAGCCACTCCGTATATGGTCATGTGAATAGTGACTTAAGACATGACAACTATTTAAGACCTTCCCCGCCACAGGTCAACATAAGACAAGGGGAAGATAACCGCAAATCAAACCTGTCACTAATGGTAAATAACCAGTTCTCTATCTTAGACCATCAAAAGAATTAAATAGGTTGATGTCTTTAACATATTTGCCAAATAGACAGCAACAGTATATTCATAAACCACTACTGAAAGCGCTGTTGTTTTTTATGCTAATTCGCTCAGAAATGCGAAAGCAGCAGCTACCCCAGACTCCGACTGGAGCAGTGATGAGTGATGATTACATCACATGTGCATCAAGTGTATAGTATCATTTTGTGAGATATATGTACCTTGCTAATTGTCATTCGGGCAAATCATTTATTTCGCGCTGTCCAAGCACATATTTTCCCAGTTTAATACCCAGAAGAATATTGGTAATTTCTAATCATCTTCCCTGAGTTACGCTGTTTATACTCAAGAATAATTATTCACAGAGACTAACATTGGTGGGTGGACAGCGAGACAATGCGCCTGTTAATTTGCAGCCCAGAAATGTATTTAGCAGAGGCATTTGTTTTTATTTTGTCTAAAAGATCGGGTTACTAATCTATCAGACTGTTTGAGGAACGAAGCTATCAGACTGTGAAGTGTCATCAACACATAAGAATAGATGAAACCAAGGCTGCAGGACTCACTTATGCCAGTTAAGTGCTTGTAAAAGGGACCAGCAAACGGACATTACATTTTAATTTTAATTTAAATCCTCAAACCAAGTATCAATGACGAGAAATTTTATTAAACTAAAATTCATCATCATTTCATCTCTATTTTAACCTGTGAAAACTAATTGATTACTAAATTTATTACGTTTTATTTTAAAACATAACAATCATAGTTGATTCAGTGTGAAAGCATACGTATGAGCAAGACATTAATAAATATATATGTTTACATATATATATGTTTGATGAAGGCCACTTTGGGAGTGGAGGGTTATGAATGAATGAATATATATATATATATTAACATGGGAATCACCAAATGGTCGGGAAAGAAACCAGATAGACCACATCATGGTTAACGGTAGATGGAGACATGCATTACAAGATGTGAAGGTAAGAAGAGGTGCAGATGTGGGAAGTGATCAACATTTAGTAGTAGCAAAACTGAAAGTGAAACTAAGAAGGGCTGGATCAACTGTAACTACACAGAAAAGGTTTGACATCAGCAAATTGAAGGACTCCCTTACCAGAAAAGCTTTTGCGGCCGACATAAAGAAACGATATAAATTTGCCAAAAGTCAGGAAAAGACATTGACTGATGATATAGACCAGAATTTCAACACCATTTCAACAATATACAAGGAAAGCAGCAAATCATGCTTGGGATTCCAGGAAAGGAAGAAGCAAGACTGGATAACACCAGAAACATTAAACACCATAACGATGAGAAAGGAAATGAAAAGAAAAAAAACAGAAGCAAAGTCCCCCAGGTTAAAGCAACTATATAGCGAACAGTACAGTCAGCTGGACAAGGAAGTTAAACGCCAAACCCGAGCCAAAAAAAAGAATTTCCTAGACGATCTTGCAAGACAGGCAGAGGAGGCAGCACTGAGAAATAAACAAAGCACAGTATGCAAAATAACTAAATTCATCAGCGGAAAACGATGTGCAAACAATATTACATTAGTAAGAGATAAGCAAGGTAATCTCATCACGACAGCAGAGGGACAGGAAACAAGATGGGAAGAGCACTTCAGAGAAACTCTGAACAAGGAACCACCAGAGACACAATTGAATGTTCCTGAAGCTGAAAACGATCTAGATGTAAATACAGACATTCCATGAAAAGAAGAAATCATCACAGCAATCAAAGGGTTAAAGAACGGCAAAGCTCCGGGCCATGATAACTTAAATGCAGAGCTATTTAAGACAGACCCTGAGCTAGCAGCAGAACTATTAGAACCACTATTTGCACAAGTCTGGAAAACGGGGACAACACCATCAGAGTGGAACAAAGGAATAATTGTCAAATTGCCCAAGAAGGGAGATCTTGCAGACTGCAATAATTGGAGAGGAATCACTCTTCTTTCAGTTCCCAGCAAAATACTAGGCAGGATAATTATACAGAGAATTTCAAAGGTAGTAGACCACAAACTGAGGAAAGAACAAGCAGGATTTAGAAAGAACAGAAGATGTGTAGATCATATATTCACTCTTAGGAACATTATAGAGCAGTGCTCAGAATGGCAAAGACAGCTTTACATTAATTTCGTTGATTTTGAAAAGGCTTTTGACAGCATACATAGGGACAGTTTATGGAAAATACTGAGGGCGTATGGAATTCCAAGCTGCATAGTGTCAATCATAAAAAGCCTCTATGCCAACTTTACGTGTAGTGTTGGGCAGAGCAACCTAACCTTTGAGGTGAAGGCAGGAGTACGACAGGGATGCCCCTTGTCAACCACTCTATTTTTAACAGTCATAGACTGGGTGATGCGCCAGACAACAGAGGGCAGTCCAAGAGGAATAAGATGGACAACATTTTCTACATTGGAAGATTTGGAATATGCAGATGACATTGCACTACTAGCACATTCACATCAACACATCCAGGAAAAAACGGATACACTTAATAAGTTTAGCCAGCAGGTGGGCTTGAACATCAATTTAAAGAAGTCTGAGATCATGACGCTCAATGTGAGCAACCCTGAGCCCATATCAGTAAGGAATCAGCAACTGGTACAGACAGATACCTTCACATACCTAGGAAGCATAGTAACACCAGACGGCGGGGCAGGCAAAGACATCAACATCAGAATGAATAAGGCAAGAACAGCCTTCTTTAGCCTAAACAACATCTGGAAGTCCTCCCAATACTGCACAAGCTCAAAATTAAGATTATATCAGAGCTGTGTGCTTTCTGTGCTTCTCTATGGTGCGGAATGCTGGAGAGTTACAGAGAAGGAAATGTCGAAATTGTCCACTTTTCACACAACATGCCTAAGAAAAATTATCCGAATCTTTTGGCCGAATACCATCACTAACCAAGATCTGCTTACTCGTAGCAAGCAAGAGGACATGAACACCATCATAGCTGGCAGACGCTGGAGCTGGGTTGGCCATGTCCTCAGAAGAGACCCCGATGCCATCACAAGAACAGCTATGCTTTTGACCCCTGAAGGAAAACGAAAGAGAGGCCGACCAAAAACAACCTGGCGGAGGACTGTGGAGGCTGAGATGCAAAGAATGAACCAGAGTTGGGGCACTGTACGAAGGATGGCCACCGACCGAGCAAAGTGGAATCAATTTGTTGTTGCCCTACAAGACGCCACTAGGCGTGATGGCCACTGACTGCTTTGACGGTCGGCGGCTAAGGATCAAAGAAGAAGATATATATATATATATATATATATATATATATATATATATATATATATATATATATATATATATATATATAGACATATATAGACATATATTTACATTTATAGAGCTAATTCTTATAAAAAGGAATTTCGATGTATTTACACCAGCTGGGGGCTTGAACGGACTATAACAATTGCTTAATTCTTCACAAAAGGCGACGGACCGATATAAGTTAACAATTGCCCTGCCAATGCAGCATTGTTCTTGACTTCAGAAATATTTTGTGGACACCACCTTGAGATAGAAGCGTCATTATCCTTCTATTTACAACTCTGCCAAGAGTAATCTTGTGCGAAGGTAGACACCTTTGAAGACCCGTTTTAGGTACTCTTGCGTTTTGGCCACTAGTGGACCACTACTGCAAAGCAGGCGAGGCAATCCTTGACACCGTTCTAACATAATTTCTGCAAGTCTTGTAGAATCTCTATATAAAAGGTAAAGGAACCCGTTACACGCCCATTGAGGCATATTGGGAATATGGTGATAGGCCCATATTATCTTGACCGTCGGCACACGAGGGGTGATGTGGTCGGCATCACGCCGGCCGCCTTAACCTTCCCAGAGTAGCTCTGGTACCCATTTGGGGCTGGGTCGACCCAGGAGTTGTTTTGTGGCCTAAAAATTTTCCGCCTCATCTGGGGATCGAACCATAGACCACTGCGCTAGGAAGCCAGTGCACTAACCACTATGCTACTATCTCTATATAGCATGAATCAGAAGTGCTGGAATGTTCTTCGGTGCTAAGTAGTGCCAAGGTTTGTTCCAGTGAACCTTGTCAAACGCCCTGCCTAGATCTAAAAAACAAGGAAGCATCTCACCTTTATACTTACGGACCTTTTCAGTTAGCTGCCTGGGTGTGAAGGTCCTGAGTTACTTCGATTTGCACGGAGCCACACTAGAGCAACCCTTTCAGTTGTTCTCTTAATTGTCAGCAGGTAGTGATAACTTCCAGTCTCTGGCCCTCTCCAGACTCTGGCATCCCGCACATACTTGAATGAGTTCTTCCTAACAACGGCATAGTCAATGGCTGATTTATCATTCTTAGTTGGTTCATATCTGATGTATGTATGTATGCGCTTATGGGGCAACTTTGTGTCTGTAATGACATAGTTTTGCTGAGCCCTAGATCTTTTCCCAAGAACAATGTACTTAATTGACGTACGTGCATTCTCTTAAGCTGCAGGTGAACATTGCCTCCAAAAGCTGTACGGGGTGATCTCGGAAACGGTCGCTCCCAGTTTCAGATAGCAAAGTAGTGGTTGCGTGTCTGTTCAGATGATGAGCTCTGCGGCAAACATCTACTCCACACCTCGGGTAGAAGAGGAACGAAAGCCCAACAGCAATAGTTGTTTTTTAAAGGCGAAAGTGTAACCGTGAAAGATCTAATGTTTCATAATGATATGATGCCATCTATTAGAGGACAAGTCCGGACACAACAGGCCAATCACCTGTTTGTCTTAATCTATGATTGCTTGTTCACCGTGAGAGTCGTTGCGCTCTTTAGCAGTGGTTCCCAACCTTTTTTACATCTAAGGGCCACTTTTCCAACTACATATAAGTTGCAGACCACCAGCTTATATGTAATATCGCAATGCCATTAAAACGTAACCGTTTTTATTCAATAGAAGAATAGGCCTATATTCAATAACACAGGTTCTTAATGTTTTGCCAGATGACAAGGAAATTGTAAGGTAATAGTAATGAAAATAAATTATACAAACAATTAATTGGTTACATACGTACTAGTTACATACATATTAGTTAAATACTATATATTCATACAATTCAATGTTTAAAATTACAAAATATTCAATGGGGAGTCTTGCGCTATCGTTTCGCTCACTAGATTTTAAATATTAGGCTTCATAGAAGTTAAAGACAGTCTCAACGCTGGTTCTATTTGCAAACGGTTTCTGTGTTTTGTTTTTATAGCACTGAAAACGTAGGGAGGATCACAGCAAAATCAGAGGACTTAATACCAAATCGATAACGCAGCCGCGGACCACCTGATAATGCACCGCGGATCATAAGTGGCCCGTGGACCACAGGTTGGGAATCACTGCTCTATAGGACACCTCTACACCCAATGGTAGAAGAGGAAACGACAACGAAAATGAAAAAAAAAGCATTCTCTTATACTATTTTTCAACAGACACTGACTTATAAATGGAATTCAGTGGACTCTGATTAAAAAACTTGATGATCATGATTTTACCTGTGACTTGGCTCTTTTGTCCCATAACAGAAACAAGAAACAAGACACAGGTTAATACTTGATGAAAGGTCGCAAATACGTGAGTCTGCAAATTCATAGGAAAAAGACAAACATGTTGAGAACAAATGCAGTAAACGATAAAATGATTCCCATTGAAGAAACACCCCTACATGATGAGGAATCATACATTTATCTTGGCAGTATATGGACAAAGTTAAAGAATCAGATAGTGTTATCAAAATATTAATACTTCTTCTTCGTTAACTTTCAGACGTTGACTTGAATATGTTCAAAGAGTGGTCAGTTTGAGGCTATTAGAATATCCGTAGAGTTATTCTAGGAATGGAATTGGTGATATAGTGCGTTTCAAAAAGATCGGTCGACGATTGACTTCAAATATCTCCATATTCCTTGCACTGATAAACATGATTTTTTGCATGTGGTCTTATATTTTCAATGTCCCAAAGTTTTTATAAAATTCAATGTTGCAGGTAGTGTTCTTTTCTTGCAACGGCTAATTCCTTTGATCTTCTTTAACGAAGTAATTATTTTGTCCTGGAAGAAAATAATTTACCGTAAATGAAGGAAGTTGCATATTTTCGGCATAGGCGTCTATACAATTCGAATGTTATAGGGGTTTGGTAACTGTTTACTGCGTGAGGTCCTTTTTTTATTTCTTCGAAATATTTGAGAGAATAATAACGCCTACTCGTTGTAAATGTTACTTTTTATACTAAAACGTGAATGGCTGCATGAAGAGGTGAAAGTACTGTGTATGTTAAAAATAGTAGTGAAATCGCGGAGATAAAAAGGAAATGAATTGGTTTACATATACACATAGATGGAGGATAAAACATATAAAACATATAAGGTATTTACACACTTATTCTGAGTCATACGAGTTTAACATATTGATGACTATTCTCGGCTGAACGAACGACAGTCCATCTTTTTTCCAATAGTCATTTTCCTCTTTTAAGACATGGTCTTCACATTTACACCAATAATCTTTGTCTATCTGCGAGAGGGCGGCATATGTTAGTTCTTCCATATTGCATAGTTTGAAAGTTTTATTTTCAGCTGCCACCTGTCCTTTAACTTTTGCCCAAACGAGTTCAATTGGGTTTAAATGTGAATGATAAGGTGGCAGTCTCAAACACATATGACCATGCTGTTGAATCAACTTGTCTATGTGGAATATCTTGGTCTTTTGTGATTTCTTAACAAGGGACAGTAATTCAGGTTTCAGAAACCCCTCGTTAAAATGGAATGTCTTCTTTTCTGAGCCAAAGCTTTATAGCATCTTTTGTATTCGAAGATGCCGGGATTTTGTCTTCTTCTGCCACAGCGTTGTGGTATGATGCGTTGTCCATTATCAGACAGGATGGTCTGTCTAGGGACAGAAGAAGAGTATTTTAAATCTTCTCTCTAAATATGTTACCGTTCATTTCGGTATGATAGTCCCGGTTGTCCGTATAATTGGAAGTGAAAATAAGTTCAGCATTTTTCACTAGCCCATTATGTCTGCTGCCTGCATGTGCCATTATCATACGTTGTCCTTTTCCACTGGGTACAAGAAAAATTCTCCAGAGGACCTCATCAAAAAATTAAAAGACGTTTATGGAGAAATGTTCGACTATGTAAGATTGAAAAATGAACTTCTTGTACTTTATTGTTCGGATGAGTTCTGCAACAAGTCAGTTCATGAGTTACTGCAGTTCTTAGTTGAAAATGATCTCAGTTCAGGCTTTAAAGAAGTGTTCAAACTGGCAGAATTGATAATGTTGTTGTTCGTCCATCACGGGTGATGAAGACCACTCTGTTCATCCAATTATTTAAGAATATGTTAGGTTAGTCTATGGGTACGAAGGTGACTGATGAGCCCGATGCGGGCCTGGAAAGATCTTGGACAGTGTGGGCAGGGAATGTTTGCTTCATGTGAAGGTTTTATTACACGGTCCTTTCTAACTTGTCTCCGCTGTTCCGCTGCTGCTCTTCTGGATGATTCGCATGCCGCTGCACCTTTACGAAGAGATGTGCGCCAAGCAGTTCGGTCTTGCGCAGCAGCTTCCCATGTGTCTGGGTTAATGTCAAAGGTTTTCAATGACGTCTTTAACGTGTCTTTGAAGCGCTTCTTTTGGCCACCATGGGAGCGTTTACCCTTCTGCATCTCACCATAAAAGAGTATCTTTGGCAGTCGATGGTCTGGCATGCGGACTATATGACCTGCCCAGCGAATCTGTGACTGCATCAGAATAGTATCAATACTAGGGATACCAGCTCTGTCAAGAACGGCGGTATCCGGGATCTTGTCTTGCCATTTGATGTTCATTATCTTCCTGAGACAGACTGTATGGAAGTGGTTTAGCTTCTTTACGTGGCGCCTGTATACAGTCCATGTTTCACATGCATATAGCAGCACTGGAAGCACCGCAGCTCTGTACACCTTCAGCTTTGTCTGTAGACTAATGCCACTTTGATGCCAAACGTTGGTGTATAGTCTGCCAAATATGCTGCTGGCTTTGGAGATCCTGGTGTTCACCTCATCATCAATGACAATGTTCTGGGATAGTGTGCTACCAAGGTATGTGAATCTGTTCACAACATTCAGTTTCTCACCATTAACCTTGATGACTGGCTCAGTATAAACTGTGCCAGGAGCTGGTTGGTACATGATTTCTGTTTTCTTCGTGTTGATGGTAAGCCCAAAGTTGGCGCAGGCTTCGGAGAATCTATCCACACTATGCTGCAGATCAGCCTCTGAGCCAGCATTGAGGGCACAATCATCAGCAAACAGAAGATCTCTGATGGTGTGTGATTTGACCTTGGTTTTTGCTTGAAGCCTCCTAAGGTTAAACAATTTTCCATCAATACGATAACTAATGTCGATTCCTGTGTCCCCGTCTCTAAAAGCATCAGTCAGCATAGCAAAAAACATGATACTGAACAGAGTCGGTGCAAGTACGCACCCTTGTTTAACTCCATTTCAGACGGGGAAAGGCTCTGATAGCTCACCGTTTTCCTGAACTCTAGCCTGCATTCCATCATGCAGTTGCTGCACTATTGTGATAAATTTCTTTGGGCAGCCGTATTTTGCCATGATCTTCCATAGACCCTCTCTACTGACCGTGTCAAACGCCTTTGTCAAGTCGATGAAAGCTGTGTACAGGTCACAGTGCTGTTCTTGGCATTTTTCTTGTAGCTGTCTTGCAGCGAACACCATATCTGTGGTTCCACGTTCTTTCCGGAATCCACACTGACTTTCAGGTAAAAGACCTTTGTCAAGATGAGCCGTAAGGCGATTCAAAAGGATTCTGGCGAATATCTTCCACTTTCACCCCACCATCAAGTTCACCTCCCTTGTCTCCACGGTATCTGTCAACTTCCTTGTTTCTATCACGCCCTCCGGCCTTAATACCTCAGTATACTACAAGCCGACAGATGCCCACAGCTACCTCCTGTATACCTCTTCTCATCCTCGGGCCTGTCGTGACTCCCTTCCTTTTTCACAACTTCTCCGCCTCCGCCGTTTGTGCCAAGACGACGATGACTTTCACTTCCGAGCAAATGAGATGTTGGATTTCTTCCGTAGCAGACTTTATCCGGAACATGTTCTCACCTCTGCTCTCCAACGTGTGCTCCCCATCTCTCGTCAGGAGGCCCTCATACCTCACTATAAATCCACTTCAGATAGAGTCAAATTAATCTTGACCCATCACCCTCACAGCACTGCTGTCCAACGGATCCTTTTCCGCCACCTCCCTATCCTCCAAGCAGAGCCTGCGACCCAAGCAGTATTCGGTGAAGCACCTTTGGTGGCATATAGACGCGACAAGAACTTGAAGGATCTTCTTGTTCACAGCCGTCTCCCAAAGGAGAATGCCACTCACTTTGGCACACTACCCTGTGGTCGGACACGATGCAACACGTGCAAGTATGTCATCTCAACCCAGAAGGTGTCCTTTCCTAAGGCTACGTACACCATCACTAGTAGCTTCAGGTGTGAATCGCGTAATGTCATTTATACGATCATATGTAAACGTTGCTGCAAAACCTATATTGGCCAAACAGGCAAACGACTTGGGGACAGATTCAGCCAGCACTTAAATGACATCTCTCAGCAAAGTCCACACCAGTTGCCACACACTTCAATAGTCCTGACCACCAGGGTCCCATCGACATCCAGGTCACTGCGATCCGATCCTGCTCCTCTGACACTGCCAGCCGAGAACAGCTTGAGAACCGTCTTATCCACCGCATGGGGTGTCTAAAACCAGCCGGTCTCAACACTTTCCACACCTTTGTCTGAGGTCACATTTTCCTCTCTTGCTCTATTTGGACTCTTTCCACTCTTATCCTATTCTTCTATTTTTATGCCATCCTCCATAATATGTATGGATGTACACGTTTTCTAATTTGTCTTGATTTTTTATTTCATATTCATTTATCTCCTACTTATTCTGTCCTCTTCTATTTCCAGTCCCCACTTTTATTATATTTGGGTAGTTTTTTGTTCAGTTTCGTTTTTTAGTTTTTAGCTTCTTAGTATGTATTGTGTACTTCCGGGGTCAGAAGTCACTTCCTTTTCAGCCATGCTTCGCCTTCAGGGAAGTACCTAGATTTTATTTTTATTATTATTATTTTTTTTATTTATTTTTATATTTCTTTAAGTTCTTATGTCTCCTATCTAGCCTTCACTTTCTTTCTTTTCCTGACGAAGGCCTTGTGGCCGTAACGTAGACTACTTTCTTTGTCTTTTGTCCTCGTAAGACGAATCACCTTTTTTCGATTTTTTTTCAAACCCACCCATTGTACTCCACGTCTTACCGCAGTTCCCCTCAACTTCCTCGATTTTTTTTGTATATATGAATATGAGACATGGAGAACAACAAAAAACAAGAAGCTCACCAATGTGGAACTGGTGACAAGAATCAGACAGGTACCACTGGAAGGAGAGGTGAGAAGAAAACACACATTAAGAAAATCTGTTAATAGCAATACATGGCAGTCCCTATTTTGAAACTCCCCAGAGTAAGAGAAGGAGACGAGACCAGAAATCACATGCGGACAAGAACTGGATAAGGAGATTAAAGGGGTGAAGAAGACGTGGAAAGATCATGAGCTGATGGCAGGGGACCAGAGGACTCGGCATGTGTTTGTTGAAGGCATATGCTCCTTGGGGAGTTTAAGGTCATTAATATTGATCAAGTTGACGCTCTTATACACTTTTTCAACGTTCACCTTCTTATACTCTTTTTTAACGTTTACTCTCTTATACTGTTTTTCAACATTCACCTTCTTATATTGTTTTTTTAACGTTTACTCTCTTATACTGTTTTTTAACGTTCACCTTCTTATATTGTTTTTCAACGTTCACCTTTGTCGTGATTTTGGTCTGTCTTACACCACGGTAATATTTACCGCTCACAATAATAGGATAAAACGTACCAATACAACAGCCAATGAGAACGCTCCTTTTTCTGATATGTATAAGGAAACCTTTTTATGCTTGACAGAGAGGCCTATTTTGTGTAAACGATAGGAAGGAGATATTTAATTTCTCAAAGACTAAAGATATTTAAAAGAAAGTTATAGCTAGTTTAAACAACGGGGATATTACTTAAGAGATAAGCGTAAAGACGTCCTTGAATAGTATGTTATTCTAAGAGAAAAATTGTTTTAGTTGACATTTATACATCAGGGTAGTCCCCAATATAGTTAGTTTAAGACTGCATAGATTTAAATGCATTTTGCTAACTAAACAAATTTTAGCTAGACTGATAGAGATACATTACCAGTATAATATTAAATTTAAATGAGTAAAATCGGTCCACAATTAAGAAATATAAAAGATTTTAAAATGTCTGCACATTGAACGCGAAGGCAAAAAGATGCATTGTTTTGGGATTCCTAAACACCGTTTTTGCCCCAACCATCCGCGAGGTAAGCTGAGACCCTATATAAGACCTTGAACTTGGCGGATTTACGCCAGTACTTAAAAAAATAACACGAGCTGAACTGAAAAGAGCGCAAAACGTATGCTGTCAAATGCTTTTACCGCTGTGTAACGAGATGGTATTATAGTGGCTGTTGTCTTGATGACAGATGATGATAGTTCTACAAAGAATAATGAACTACCCGATATACCCCAGTCTCAGAAATGAGCACTGGTGTATGATAGCACAAATGATAGTCAGACGGTAAAGACCCCTGGTCCGGTGGTAATAAGAAGATCAAGAGCCTAGAGTGTCTTCTCGTAATAACTATTTTATGCTTTAAATAACAATGAAATTCAAATTGAACTCAATAGTAACTTTATGAAATTAACAAAATTCAGGTTGCAATTAAAATCAATTTATTTATAATGATTCTCGTATCTTCTGTTCTTGAAATAGATAGAAATGCTATATGAATAGGAATTTTATATTTACACAATATCCAGAGAAATCACAGTGATATTATTTTACTTTAACTGAATTACAGTGTCTCTGCTTTTCTGACAAAAAACGTTAACCAGTCTTTTTCTTCATATGACTTGACTCTTCACATATAAATTGATCGAATGTTCATCTGTTTCTGCACTTAACTGAGTGCTCCTTAAATGATGGTTGACAATGTTGGTGAGCTCCACACGACTAATAGACTCGGCTGATCTTCCCATGTAGTAGGGATACCAGCACAACCAGGTAGACCAGCTGCAGTGCTCCGTGTCGCTATGCAGGATAACACTTGGGTTCTCACTTTTGGCTTACGTCTATATGTATGACCGAAACCTGAAAACAACACAAAGACTGTGGCTAGCCTCTTTCCAAGAGTTCCCCTAGCCTAATGTATTGTTGTTCCGTGTCATCAGTAATGCATGTGTATGAATGCGCACATGTGTTTCTGGTTACATTGTTAGTTGTACAGATGTCTACTTGCCAACAAATTCAAATGATATGATTACAGTACATTATATTACATCATTCATTTACATCACATTATGTTACATAGTCCCTTCTTCCATCTGCTCTCTTTCCATCCAAGCAGAATGATTCTGACATATATTGCTTATGGTTATCAAAGTTTGAGAACCCCTGGCCTACTTTGTGCCCATAGAGCAGTCAAATCAATTTGGGGGTCATTGGTACCAATGGGTTGAGAACCACTGGGATATAGTCTCCCATGCTGCCATAAATCTGTAGGGGTGTCCTTGCGGTCAGGGCTTAAGAACCACTTATTTACATGGTTGCTACTTGAGCATTGCTTCTATATGAGTGGGTTCCTGGTCTCAACCTTGAGAACCATTGGCAGTCAGTCAGATTATTACGTTCATAACAATGGCTACTGAACTGTTGCCCATCGTTACATAGTGCTATGTTGAAGTTATAAGCAATGATATAACCTGATAGGATAATCATAGAGCAGGATACATTCATATAAATACATTATTAAAACAGGACAAGGATAGTTCAGAAATCAGTTCAGAATCGTTTCACAGCATGAGTGTTCAATGAAGTGACATATTTATATTTATTATACATTAACAAAATAGGTACAGTAGCCGTACTCACCCTCTGGTCTTTTTCGAAAATACTAACATGACTACTTCTGGCAAAGGCAGACCAGCACAAATACTCACTGGTGAAGGAATACGTGCCTAGCTCTCTCCTTTTTCCTCTGCGTTCTTTCCGTTCGTGTGTGTCTCTTCACTTTTTTTTTTTTTTTTTTAATTAATGTGTTTGCTACTTCATTTTGTAGCACGCCCCTTTCAACCATCTACCATGTACATGGATTTGTTGGTTATATCAGGACGTGTTTCTTTTATTGTAATATGTTTTTGTTTGTATTTGTTTTATATTATATTATCTCTAGTCGGTATTTTTCCTTTTGTAGTTATAGTTCAACATGGTTTTTAAAAAAAATTCCAATATATGCTATTTTCTAAGTTAGTATGTTTTTGATTTTTACTGGATGGTTTATTTGGTTAATCTGTATGTTTCTGGGGCGAGTCTTTCACCAGTTTGGACTACTGGTTCAATTCCTTATTTGATTTTTATATGTTAGCTTTAGTTTTTGTAATATAGTGTTTTATTAACTTTTGCATTTCTGAAGGGCTCTTTGTGCCTATGAGATTTTCTACACTCATTTCTACCTTGTGGTTACTACAGTATGTCTTAATGTTTTGCCTCTGTTGGTCATATTTTTTGCAGTCCACTAGAAAGTGCCTAATTGTGTTTGGTTCTTGACACTCTTCACATGTGGGTTCCTCAATCATGAAATATCCAGTTCCCAGCTTGAGTCTCAGCAATTTTTTATTAATTGGTATTTTTAGTTCATCTTTTATTTGACATTTTTTGCTTGGTTTTTTAAGGATTTTATATGAGTGTCTTGCTTTTTTACTTAGGTCCCATGCTGTTATCCATTCTTTAGTTATTTTTTGAGCAATTAAGCTCTTAATTTCAAACTTCCCTAAGCCTACTTCAATTTGGTTATGGCTAGTTCTCCCCCCTTTGGCTTCTTTGTCTGCTAGCTCATTTCCTGCTATCCCCCACATGTGATGGTATCCATGTTAGTGTTGCACTGCATCCTATATTTTGTAGATATGTATTAACCTGTAGTATTTCCTCTATAATGTCTGGCCTGCTGCCTTCTGTTCTGTTTCTGATTGCTAGTACTGATGATAGGGAATCTGTGAGAATGGTTACTTTTTTTGGTGGATTTTCTGCAGCTATTTCTAAAGCTTTTAGGATTGCCACTAATTCTGCTGTAAAGATAGATGTATTACTTGTTACTTTGTATCTTTTATAAATTTTTAATTTTGGTATTGCTATTCCTGCTCCTAATTGTCCTTCTTCATCTTTGGACCCATCTGTATATATAGTTAGGCTATTATTTGTATACCGTTCTATGTACTCTAGTGTTTTACTTTTTGCTGAGATTATGTCGTTAGATTTATTTATGATCTTTGATAAGTGGGAGTCAGTTTCTGGCACTTTTAATTCCCATGGTGGGATCTTTGCTTTATACAGAGCACTACTGTTTATCGCATTAAACAGGTCTGGGTATTGATCCACTTCATCCATTGTTTTCCACCCTGACGGGTATCTATTATGGTTTAATGGAATGTGGCCTATGTACTGGTTACCCCTATCAAAGGTTTTATGTGCCGGGTGAGTTGGATCTTTTGCCACTCTTGCCCAGTAGCTGAATCTCAGTTCTTTTCTCCTTAGCTCCAGGGGTATAATGCCTAGCGCTACTTCTAGTGCTTCTGCTGATGTTCCCTTTGAGGCACCTGCTATTATTGACAGTGCCTGGTTTTGGACTGTGTCTAGTTTCTTCTTATTGCTTGGGGGCGGCTGATGCATAGACAACACTGGCATAGTCAAGTTTGCCTCTAATAAATGATTTATAGAATGTTAACATTGTCTTATTGCAGGCGCCCCAACCACTTCCTTTCATATATCTTAGCATATTAATAAGTCCTCTACTGCTTTGCACTAAAAGGTCTATGTGTTTGTTCCAGTTTAGTTGCTGGTCTAGTACCATGCCAAGAAATCTAGTTGATTTTGCTGTGCATACTTTTTGCTTATTAATGCTTATGTCAATTATATTGTTTTTAATTACACGCCCTCTACTGAAAATCATTCCTATGGTTTTTTTTAACGTTTAGATTAAATCCCCACTTGTTCATCCAGTCAGATACTTTATCTATTTGTTTTTGTACTGTTTTATAGAGGAATGGGAGATTTCTTCCCGTTCTCCATATCGCAGCATCATCTGCAAACTGAGATAGGTTGTTTTTTAAGTCCTTAAACTCGTCGCCTAGGTCGTTGACCATAATCGTAAAAATTGATGGTGATATTACTGATCCCTGGGGAATTCCATTCTGTTGCTCATATACCTCAGATCTATCATTGTTTATTTGTACCATGAAGTATCTATCCTGCAGGAAGTTTTCTAGGTAATTGTAGGTTCTGCCTACTATACCTAGTTTCCTGATTTTATGTAGTGCACCCTCCCTCCAACACTCATCATATGCTCTTGCTACATCAAGGAATATAGCTACTGTCTTTTCATTCCTTTTGAAGCCTGTTTTAACATCATGTTCCAGCCTCAGCAGTTGCTCTATTGTACTATGTTGGCTTCTAAAGCCTGCCTGGGTTGGACTGTACAAATTATGCTTTTCGAGATGAAATTTTAGTCTGCTGTTGACTATTGTTTCTAGAATTTTTCCTAGATGTGATGTTAACGATATTGGCCTGTATGAGCTGACATCATGTGCTTCCTTATCTGGCTTTAGTATGGGGATGACTACTGCTGTCTTCCATGAACATGGTATTTTTCCCGTGTGCCAGATTTTGTTGTAGAGGGATGCAATCACTCTTAGAGTTGTATTTGGTACCTTTTTGAGGATTTCATAGCTCAGAATGTCTTCCCCAGAGGTAGTATTGGTTTTTTCTGCTAAAGCTCTTTCTATTTCATCTACTGTAATATCTGCATTTAAATACTTAGCATCCTGTGTGGTTTCCATATTTTCTTCTTTTAATTTTTCTAGCAGTGTTTTTCGTCTATTTATTTCTGCCTTATCTAGACTGTCTATTGAACTAACCTGATAAAAGTATTTAGCTAGTATGTTGGCTTTTTCTCTATCTGTTTCAGCTCTCTCTGGTATTTTAATTGTTGGGATTTTAAATTTTTTGCTGTTTCCTCCTTTAATTGCTTTTAGTTTTCTCCAAACTGTAGTTATTTGGGACCTATGGTTTAATGTTTGACAAAATTTTCTCCAACTCTTTTCTTTAGCTCTGAATATTATTTTATTTGTTTCATTTCTTATTTTTTTATAGTTTGTGTAATTCTCTTCAGTTTTGGCTTTTCTATACTTTGTAAGGGCCCTCTCCCTCAATTTCAGTTGTTCTGAACATCTGTCTGTCCACCATGGTACTGGATTTTTATCTTTGTTTCTTTTCCTATTTTTACCTTTTTGTGTTGGTTTTTAAGTGCTCAGGCATATTCCTGTTTGGTATATATTTTATTGCTATTTTTAAAATCTCATTTGTTAGTTTTTCTGCAAATATATCTATACTGTTAGATTCAATTTGTTCTATGCTTAGTTTACCTAGCTCTAATTGGAAGGACTCCCAATTTGCCTTTTTTTAGGTTGAATGTGGGTTTCGAGCTTTTTTGGACTAGTTCTATATTTGTCGTTTAGGTTTATTTCTATGGGTAAGTGGTCTGAGCTGGAGTCATTCAGTACTTCCCATTTAGTAGAGGCTAGGTTTGGTGTTATAATACTTATGTCTATTGCTGTATCTCCTCCACTGTTGCATGGGTTAACCCTTGTCACTGAGCCATCATTTAGTATGATTAGCTCAGCACTTTCAATGTAGTCCAACAGTCTTTTTCCTGTTTCACTTCCAACTACCTGCGTATTTATGCGCTTGGTCAGCCATCTTGCGTGAATCCGTGACTTTGCGCTGATTGGCTATTCCTTCAAGCAACTTCGGTCGAAAATATTTCTCGTATTTCATTTTGTTTCTGCTTACTGCGTTTTTGCGCACTCCTTTTTCTATTTTGGTCCAATTTTTGTAGGGATAGTGATTCCTGTTCTTTTTTTTTCGGTGACCCCACGCTTTTCCCTCTCCGGATTCGAACCTGAGCATTTGGCATTCGTGATTTATCTCTGGTTCCACTCTTGTCTAAGTGATCTGTGTTAGTTTCTAAACAGATAACTTAGTCGTTCTCATTACTTACAAAAGCTATTGCCTCTTGAGATATCTCATTTTAATCGGACAACATGTGGCTTTCCTTCCATATCAATCTTACCACGATCCGTCTGTCCTTCGTTTTTCTATGAATTTAAAACCCACACGTTTCATCATTTTCCGAACTGTTTGACCCACTTACGTGATCATATCCCCAGAATTATAAAAGACATTATCTTCCTGGTTATAACCACACCTGGGTCTACCTTTCCTCTATGACTCGGTGAAATAGAATTGCCGTCTGTCAGTCCGTTGATTTATAAGGAATTTATTACTGCGTGGTCCTAACACAGATTTCCTCCCTACCATCTTGCCAACGTAAATAATGCCTCCGGTATTGTTACACTTTGCCACACGCTGTATCTAGCAGCAGACCTAGATGCCTATTTAAAGCCTGTATCAGCTTATGTGTTTTTGCCTGAGGGTAAGAGCTATATATTTGTATATAATTATGTTTTTTTCCTGTGTATATCCACTTGTGTGTTCGATGATGTGTAAAAAGGAAACACTACAGGACGAATATGCTGCTGGCTTGCTTGCAAGCATGTGTGATTTTAGAGACGAAAGCCAGCATTGGAAAAGGTGCAGAATATTTGTTAATTATGGCAAGAATACGACTGTACGTTTATTGGGGTATTTGGGTGAGTATTTCATACTGGAACGACACACTGTTCACGAACATAAGATAAGATGACAGGATTTGTTAACCTGTACTAATCAAAATGTCACTTACTAGTTTGTACTTAACCAAATCATTATATGGAAGCCAATCATGGGAAAATGGATCGAACTTAGGATGTATTAAGGAAAGAGTAATCACATTGAACTGGCTGTAGGTGGTACTGAGGTAAATTGTCTTGTGCAAACTGTTAGCACAATGTCTTAATTTTGTTTATACGTATTTTTGTGGGTGTATGTATGGAATAGTGCTGGACCATACAAGGATTGCGATTATTATATATTTCCAGGTTTCATCCTGTTATTACCACGAGTTGACGAGACATTCACTTGAGAGGAATCCTGTTGGTGCATAAAGTTCTCAATACACATAGAACTCGACCGTGTTTTCCCAGCCTGGAGTTACAGATACTGTGTGATCCTGGCTATAGTTGGATGCGTCACATTATTTAAAAAGATAAGTGGAACTTAAGTCCACTGATGAGTTTATCCAGCAACATATATTAAAACAAAGAAGCCACATTTTAAAATAATCCAGCCACATATAAGAATAAAGAAACCACACATATTAAAAACATTGTAATGATGACTTATGAAGGACGTTACTAAAAATATATCAACCTCACAGTCCAGTGACAGTGATAACTATTTATGTGAAAGAAAGAAATTGACATTTGAAAGATAACTTCACTATAATTACCTATTGTGGATATGAAAAATTCCATGCATATTTATTTCATTATGTAAATAACCTTTGACTTCTTTATTATTTTCCTTACCGAAAAGATAAACGGTATAGGATCAATAAATTGTAAATATTTACACTCAGTCTTACTTAATTATTCAAGTTGAGTTAGATTCTGTTTGTATGTATATTACATATCTATTAAATTAATTCATCCCCTAGCAGAGTCAAAATAAATATAATAACCATTATTCAGGGTGGGATCTGGAGAGGTAGCACTTAGACCTTCAGTAAAATTCACTATCATCATACTTGAAGGTTTATACAGCTTGACCCTACCTTGATTGTCGATACACCCTTACTCTTTTCAGAGAAGGGGTATTTCTTATAAGACCAGTCTCTTATCTGGCGCTATACTGGTATCCTTTGATACATCTTTTTGTCTGGGATATCCTATATTCTAATAACATCTGAACCTCTCGCGACAACCTTCTTATATTATTTTTCAACGTTCACCTTCTTATATTGTTTTTTAGCGTTCACCTTCTTATACTGTTTTTTAACGTTTACTCTCTTATACTGTTTTTCAACGTTCACCATCTTATACTGTTTTTCAACGTTTACTCTCTTTTATTCTGTTTGTCAACGTTCACCTTCTTATACTGTTTTTTTTTAACGTTTACTGCCATTCTTATTACCACCGGACCAGGGGTCTTTACTGTCTGACTATCATTTGTGCTATCATACACCAGTGCTCATTTCTGAGACTGGGGTATATCGTGTAGTTCATTATTCTTTATTGAACTATCATCGACTGTCATCAAGACAACAACCACTATACATACCGTCTCGTTACACCACCGACCAAGCAAAGTGGAGTCAATTTGTTGCTGCCCTACAAGATGCCACCAGGCGTGAGGGCCACTGACTTCTTTGATGGTCGGCGGCTAAGAATCAAAGAAGAAGATCTCTCATACTGTTTTTCAACATTCACTCTCATACTATTTTTTCAACATTCACTCTCATACAATTTTTTCAACATTCACTCTCATACAATTTTTTCAACATTCACTCTCATACTATTTTTCCAACATTCACTCTCATCCTATTTTGTCAACGTTCACTGTCTTAAACTGTTTTTTTTCAACCGTCATTCTATTTGTGTTGTTCATTGTGTTTTTCTGATCCTATTGCAGCGCCCGTCCCGTGCTATTATTTAAAATAAAGTTTAAATAAAACATTAATCATATTACTTCATTTCTTCGAATAAGTTCTCTACTATTGTCAATGGCACCTTTAACTTTTGCGGGGTTTTTTTTACCGTTTAATTTGCTGTTCTCCTTCATTATAGAAACGGACAGAATACACTTTGTCTATATATATATATATATATATATATATATATATATAGAGAGAGAGAGAGAGAGAGAGAGAGAGAGAGAGAGAGAGAGAGAGAGAGAGAGAGAGAGAGAGAGAGAGAGAGAGAGAGAGAGAGAGAGAGAGACAAACAAGCAAGCCACAGTAGGAAGTAATAACTTCGCTGGTATAAGGCGGATACTCCTTAAGTCACAACATTGTCCTGCTAGTCGCGCGTGACTAAAGGTTAGATTCGGAGGCACGCTACTAGACCTGGTTTTGTAGGTCGGTTTAAATTTAGCCACCAAGTACCTGACCACTAATATAGTATTGTGCTATGCGTAAATACAAATGTGTTCTTTTATGGGGAAGCGTGGACATTTTTAAAACATTGATTTGATTCCTGTTGACTTGTCTGATCGGCTGCCAACAAGCAACAATTGTACCCATTCTAATATCCTCACACAAGAAGACACATAGAAAACATTTAACCCGCGAGGAATAGAGTGGATGGCAGAAGAACGGGATAACAAAAGAAGAGGGAACGAAAAAACGAATGAAATCTTCATTTCGTCATGGTAGAGATGTAGGAGTCACTGTTTTTTTTTTTGTTTTTTTTTGGGTCATATTTCTGCCCTGCAATAACACAATTCCCAAAGGGTATCACATTAAAACATTCTTAACGCAGTAATAAGTATTTTAATATTAACATTGCAATCAGTAATAGAACACATGCAGACAGACAGACTGACATACATATAGACTGATAGATAGACTGATAGATAGACTGATAGATAGATAGATAGATAGATAGATAGATAGATAGATAGATAGATAGATAGATAGATAGATAGATAGATAGATAGATAGATAGATAGATAAACAGGCAGACAGACATAAAGATAGATAGATAGATAGATAGATAGATAGATAGATAGATAGATAGATAGATAGATAGATAGATAGATAGATAGATAGATAGATAGATAGATAGATAGATAGATAGATAGATAGATAGATAGATAGATAGATAGATAGATAGATAGATAGATAGATAGATAGATAGATAGATAGATAAAGCAATGAAGACTTAGAAGGAATCGGACAGCGTACCCAGGATAGGAAGAATTTACAACCTGTGGTCCGCAAGGAGCTGAGAGACAATAGACCGTGACAAACATGCTGTGTTATCCGTTGTTTAGCTGAAAAAATAGAGCCAAGTAATTATGTGACGACATACCTTTCTCCTGTGATAACTGGTTATGAGGAAAACAGATGAGAAGCCAATATTAGCTTCTAAAATGAATGAACAGCCGTTGATATAATTAAAACGTGATTCATATCTTGGGTACGAAATAACAGAGGATTGCAAATGTGAAGCAATCTAGCACGATAACAAGAAAAAGGAGAATCAATAGATTCAGCAACATTAGCATGCGAACAAATAACAAATGTTATTGTGGCGTGAGGTTGTTATTGGCTCTTGGATCAGTATAGTACTGACAATTACAGAAATAGAATTTCTGCAGAAAGTGGTGAAGTCCCAGTGTCTGAGAGAACTACTGGTATCACAAATTAGTTACGGCTGTGAATGATCTGATCTCGAAAAATTAGTAGAGAAGAGACCGACATAAATTGCCACCTCCGCTGTGTAACTAACTGTGATATTAAGACAAGGAAACAGATTTTACTTAACAATGATAAAATTGACAAGTCGTTCAAATACAATTTCCTTATTATTTATTTAGTATATACACTATCTACTCTTGTGCTGAAGGGTGAATGTTGAAAAATGGAATGTAAATGGATTTGTAAATTTACATATGATTTACAAATATTTATATTTAAATAGATATGTAAATATATTACAAGTTTTCCAATTATAGGAACAAAAATTATATCAGCTGTGTTGTTATTAATTATAGTACATGTATCCGCTGTGCTGTTAATTAAGTATATAACATTTATTAGCTATGCTGTTAATCTTGTCTCTTTCTACGCTAAATCACTTTCTCGTCACTGACACTAACTTTGCTCACAATGCCAACAGAAATGGTACTAATGTGTACTCATCTCTTAGAAGTTCTGTCCTTCTTGGTTTGGTTGACACAAAACCGGCTGAAGATCGTTCCTTTAGCCCACCCAAGACTGAGGGGGACTAAAGATGTAGATTCTGTGCAATCTCTATGCTCCTGCGGAGTTCCAGGCAGCTGGATTGACGACCCACGATCTCAGTTTTGATGACACGAATAAAACCTGTAACAAGCAAAAATAGGGGCTAATTTCTGTCCTCAAGCCCACCTATTTCTAGTGTGGGTGAAATGAGCGTGTCTCAGGTGTCTGCATGTAGGATGAATGACAACATGGCTCAGTATGATTTAGCAATAGCGAGACAAGACAGGTGTCTACTTGCAAAACATTCTTTCTGATAAATTAATACATGGATACATCCAATAATATAAATTCAATAAAGGAATACATCCAATAATATATGAATACATCCAATAATATAATTCAATATACATGAATAAATCCAATAATATGTACACCTAGGTGTGATACAACCATTTCCTTCCCCCTATAATATACCAGGCCCTCTCTGACAAGTGCTATACTAGCTGGTAACATATATCCTAACAATATTGTTATGTTCTTATGATAGGAGTATATGAGACGAAGACTGTTTGGTTATATTTCAGGTGGCAGTTATATGGGACAATAGATTGGAGTTAGATGAGACAATAGATTTGAGTCCTAACAAGGACTGTTTTGGTTATATTGCAGTTGGTCTGAGATAATAGATTGAAGTTATAGGAGACAATAGGTTGAGTCCTAACAAGGATTGTTTTGGTTATATTTCAGTTGATCTGAGATAATAGATTGAAGTTATAGAAGACAATAGACTGAAGTATGAGTCCTATTAGTCTTCGTCTATTCAATCATATTAGGAAATACAATCATTATACCTAATTCCCCCAAGATACAATCAGTAACCTGATATATTCACAGTGAACCAAAATATATTAAATATATACAGGTGTAGGTAGTATAAATGACACACAACAAATAAAAACATTATATTATCTGCTGAAGGCCTATTTTCCTACCAGTTTATAGTAAAAATATATTTACCCTCCAAGATTTTTAAACCGGCCAGGTTTTGACTCGACTTAGTGAAGCAGGCTGCAGGTCAATGCCCCAGGTAAGCTATAAATCAAGGTGACAGTTTCTCCTCTTCCTCAGTCGGTCTATCTGGCTTCGTGTCGGTGTTGCGTGTTTTAGCATAAAATTTCGCCCGATTATATAGGCAGGTAAAGTAACTTCTACTGGTTAAGGAAAGCGTTTGGTTGGTTCCTGGCGGGGCAAGCTGATTGGTGGTCTGCAGTTTCGTCCCATGCCTCGTACAGCCTAATTTTATTCAGTTTTCTTCCGCCATATTGCGTGAACAAGATGGCCGCGACCCACATCCGAAAAAAACAGGGCTTAAGTTTTTGTTTTTTCCTGGCGTAACTTCTTGTAATATATTCTGGCTCAGCGACTGGTGAACGGTGCTCGTTGATTGGTTGGGCTCTCGACATAGGGATTTAACAAAGTAGTGGCTTTACACAACTCGTTTCACGACAGTTATTAAAAAACATTATATATATATATATATATATATATATATATATATATATATATATATATATATATATATATATATATATATATATATATATATATATATATATATATATATATATATATATATATATATATATATATATATATATATATATATATATATTAGAGAGCGTCGTTTGGTATAGTGGTTAGGGCGAAGTTACCGAGTTCCAAACCAGACAGCGTCACGCTCCAGTTTGCAGATGGCTACCCCATTTGTTTTTAGGGAAACTGTTCCATTCCCAATTGGCTCTTGGTAAACCTTCCCGAAGTCTTTTTGCTCTTAGTAAATTTTCCTGTTCACTCTTGGCTCTTAATAAACCTTCCCGTACCCCCTTGACTCCTAGTAAACCTTCTCGAAGCCCCTTGGCTCTTTGTAAACCTGCACGTGCTTCTTGGCGATTAGGAAACCTTCCCGTACCCCCTTGGCTATTAGTAAACCTTCCTGACTCCCTTAGCTGGTTGAAAACCTACCAGTACAGCACACCCTCTCCCCATGTCAATGTGAAAGGAAATAAATTCCCACCCATAAGAAAAAAGATAAAATAATAAAATAAAGAAGCAGATTAATTAATTTTTCAAATGGAAAATGTTACTCGGTATATACCAGTTTTTAGAAACATAAAGATGTTAAATAGTTATCAGAACAAAGTCACTTTAATTAGTGAGTTCTCAATTCTGTTTCTTTGTCTGCCACCAGTTTTGTAGGTACATACCTTTGTTCGTGAGTGAGGGAAGGCAAAGGTAGCGAGGAAATGAACTGGTCATCCACATCATAACAAGCTGGACCAAGTATGGTAAATACATTTATAACACATAAGGAAGGGAAACCCGATGCCTGTAAACATTTATAACACATAAGGAAGGGAAACCCGAGGCCTGTAAACATTTATAACACATAAGGAAGGGAAACCCGAGGCCTGTAAACATTTATAACACATAAGGAAGGGAAACCCGAGGCCTGTAAACAGTAAATAAATATTAGACAAACATAAAGGTATGTTTTCAGGCACTCGTAAGAAATAAAGAAGTAGAAAACTAGACAACTGAAAAACAAAAGACGTGAATGACTTACCCAGGACTCGAACCCAGGACCTTCAGTGAGACAACCCCGCCTAGCTATGCAAGCGAATCACACTATCCTCCCTGCCATCTAGGCATCACCAAAAAATGATGCTTCGATGACAGGTCATTAGTGCGACCCGCAACACATAACACCGGAAATTTAACATGGGCAGTCCAGCCTGTTAATGATGCAATCACTTCTGTTGTTCCCCTATCATACAGTATAGGTCAGACTTCACAAGATAAAGACCTTAATACTGTGTCTAGTAAATGATAGAAGAATAAAAACAGTAAGTACAGGACAGAGGGTAGGTTTTGGTATTGTATAAACATTTATAACATATAAGGAAGGGACACGCGAGGCATGTAAACAGTAAAAATATTAGCATCATTTTTTTTGGTGATGCCTAGATGGCAGGGAGGATAGTGTGATTCGCTTGCATAGCTGGGGGGGGGGAAGGGGGGGGGTTGTCGCACGGAAGGTCCTGGGTTCGAGTCCTGGGTAAGCCACTCACGTCTGTTGTTTTTCTGTTGTCTAGTTTTCTACTTCTTTATTTCTTACGAGTGCCTGAAAACATACCTTTATGTTTGTCTAATATTTATTTATGGTGAATGCCCCAACACTTCACTTCCCTTCTGCAGTATCTCCTATAGGACTGTCTTGAACCTTAGAGTTTGCTTAAAGATTTACCCACTTATGTTCAGCTCTTATTTTGTTTATTGCTGTGGATTTGATTGAGATCAGACCTGAGAATCATGATTCGCTGAGATAACTTGTTATAAACACGCACACTCACACATTCAGTATATACATATCCGTATGTAATATTTCATAAGAATATCATAAGTCATCATCATCATCAGCCTTCAGCGCCTCAAGGGGGCATAAGCCTTCAACAAACTTATGCCAAGTCTTCCTGTCCAGTGCCATCAGCTCAAGGTCTTTCTATGTCTTCCTGATACCTGTAATGTCTGTTTCAACTTCTCTTCTCCATGTGTTCCTTGGCCTCCATCTACTTCTCGTACCATGGGGAGTCCATGACAAGGACTGTCTGGTAAGCCTATCAAGAGGTTTCTTTAATGTGTATCCTAGCCATCTCCAGTGTCGTCTTCTTATCTCTTGTTCCACTGGCATTTGTCTGGTTCTAGTCATTAGTTCTACATTAATGATCTTGTCATCAGTTCCACATTAATGATCTTGTCATTAGTTCCATATTGGTGATCTGATCTTACCACTTGAAACTCTAACAAACAATATATTATATTTATTTGTCAAATATTCCCTGTATCATCTTAACATGCTTCTGTTTTCACTGTTTATCCGCCCTGTGGTACGCGAACAACATGTTAGGAACCTCTGATCGAAACGAATGCAGGGTATGTCATGGAAACAGAAGACAACAAATAAACGTATCCTACAAAAATGGTAACGAAAAGAAGCAGGGGGAAACAAAAATAGCCAACGTGTCTGTGCTAGGACAAAGAAAATGCCTACACTACGGCCACAATACCTTCGGGAGGGACAAAAGAACGAGAAAAGAAGAGAAAAGAGAGGAATTATGTTAAATACAAAGAAATGATCGACCTGGAAGTAATGGAAGAGAGATGGAGAAATGGAAGTACCCGATGTCGCTGTCACCGATGACAATATGGACAAAAATCATAGAGCGAGAAGTGAATTAATGACATTTAAAAAACAACAATAAAATGGACTACTTTTCACTATAACACACTTTTAGTGTACCGGGTACTCGAAGTGCGTGGCACAATTAGCGCGTCACGGGCAGTGAGGCGTGTCACAAGACCAGCTTTTCTCGTGTGTCGCCAAGCCCTGAGATAGCGATGTATAGATTAGTGTTGGTCCCAACTGTCACACTCTAGTTTCATGACAACAAGCGTTATCTTAAAACCAGGTGCTCTCGTGTATACGCCGTGCTTGTTAGTCTAGTCACGGAATCTCATGTGACAATACAGAGAACCGTGTTCAGATGGAGTTTTACGTTTAAAACCATTGAATGTTTATTTTGTATTCCTGGATATCGAAGAATGTTTAACAAACACTTGGCACCATTAATTTGACTGCATTGTTTGTGACGGTGCCTTCTTAACATCTGCGTCAATAGTTTCAGATGCTGATATATCTTGTTTTAAATTAAATATGAAAATGCGTGTGACCGTAGAACGCTTTATTTTCATTATTTTAATTTTTCTGGCCACTTTAATCGTCTATTGGAGTGGATTCGGAGGATATATAACCATGTAAATTTCAGATATGGTTAATTTATTATAAAACATGTTGTTACGCACTTCAAGCGTATGATACTGTGTATTACTTTTGCATAACAAATATATTGTTGAAATGAAAAATGGTAGGCCGCGTGTTCGATACGGCAGCAAAAAAGAATTAAGAGAGGTGGTAATAAGGGATAAGGGTTATGCTTAGGAATCCTAGGAGCCACGGTAGCATAGTGGTTAGTGCACTGGCTTTCTAGCGCAGTGGTCTATGGTTCGATCCCCAGATGAGGTGGGATTTTTTTTAGGCCACAAACGGCTCCTGGGTCGACCCAGCCCCCACATGGGTACCAGAGCAACTCTGGAAAGGTTAAGGCGGCCGGCGTGATGCTGACCACATCACTCTTAGTGTGCCGATGGTCAAGAAAATATGGGCCTAACACCATATTCTCAATGAGCGTGTAACGGGATCCTTTTTTTTTTTTTAGGAATCCTAAACCTAACCCTAATCTTAATCCTAACCCTAACGACGTCGGCGACTTATTTGTAAGACATCAAAGAACAGGACCCATTAGTTCTTCATATCAGCCCAAATATCCTTTTAATTATCATTTATTCATTTTTTGCCCTTTCCATTCCTTATGGAGCAGTGTTGCACCTGGTCATTAGAAAGAAAGACTACACTAAGCAGTAACATGCTGTTAACAGCGGTGGTGTCTGTAGCAATTTGTGTTACATAATGAAATTGCCAGTCTCGTGCACAGCCTTGTACAGGGCCGGCTCTACCGACGGTGCAACACGTGCATTTGCACGGGGCGGCAAGCTTTGGGGGCGGCAAAATTCCTAGGGCCGGCCCTGGCCTTGTATGACTTGCCCGACGGTGCAAAAGTCTTGTTTTTTCTTCGTCTCTTCGGAGACCCTAGGGTACTATTCAGGGGCGTTTTGAATTCTACTAGTTAATAATTACCCAGTGTGTACCCCCCGGGGGGTCTCTGATGAGACACGGGTGGAATAGTTCTACTGCTACCTCAGGCAACTTGTAATAGACGATAAATAATAATTTGTACGTGAGGTTGGCAACCTCATAATGTAAAACACGTTGCTACAGACATCACCACTGCAAGAGCCTCTATGAATGCTTGATACATGCTCCTTGCAAGGGACCAGATGCAGCGGTTGCTCCGTGCCCCAAAAAGGATAAAAAGAAAACGTTAATCATTGATATTGTAAATGTGTTTAAAATATGACTGATCGCCTTCAGGGGCGTAGCCTACTTAAAGTATTTGGCACTTTTTACACTCACCTCCCTTAAAAAAACACACACACACACACTGGCAAGTACATTTGTAACAGTAATTACTATCATAATGCTGTCCACTGGCACCCTTTCCTAGCTGTCACCGTGGACGGGCAGGGCCCCCCCCCCCTTTCGCACCCCCTTAGTACGCCACTGATCACTTTCCCGTGTAGTTCCCGCGGGTCTCTATGAGACCAAGATTAGGACTATTTCTTCCCATGTCATTTTGTGCAAGGCGATTAACATGAGGTTGGACATGTGACTGACACCATCATCATGTAACATAATATAAAATCCCAGCTTTTTCTGTCAGTAAAGCTAGGGGATGCAACTTTGGTTTAAAGTTAGATGTTAATTGTATTGTTTCCCTTATATGTACTCTCTCGAAAATAGTAACACTTACCGAAGAAGACTGCGCAAATGACGGTGTGCACAAAAATATTTATAGAATGTGTGATCCCGTATACACACATTGGGATCCTCGCTGCTGCTACGTAGTTCGTGTACTGTGGTGATACACAGTGGTTTTAAAAAAAAATACTTTTGAATAAGTAAAATTGCCGTTAGGTATTGGTGCTTTTGAATTTAATTCCCGTCTTATGACGGGCTTTTACACTAGTGTAACATGAATTGCTACAGAAAGTCGAACTACAAGAGCATGTGAATGATTTGTGCAGACTCCCTGGTAGTTGTGTCTCTATGCTTCTCAGTGAGCGAAACGGATGATGATGATGATGATCTTTACACTGAAATTTTCTGTGGTTTTCTTTGGTTCCCAATCAATCATTTCAAAAATAGACTTCACATGACAAAATAAGTATTTTAATTTGACATTTTAATACATAAATATATGCAGGGTGTTTAATCAGTTTTACATTTAAAAATAAAACGATACGAAAACGTGTCACTTTATGAAAAAGTTGATTAGCTAATTTCATAACTTTGCTATTAGTCTTTTCCGACTTTTTTTTTCAGGGGTGCTTTCCGAATGCTTCCTGTGACAAATTTCTTTTCGTCGACGCAAGGAAATGGTACAAACATCGCAAATACCAGTAATTTATTACAAATATCAGGAAACGTCTACATTACAACACTTGCACCAGATAACTCACGCAATAAATCAGCAAAAGTCGACAACAGAACTTCATCATTAGAAAAACCACGCAATGAATCAGCCAAAGTCGATAATAGAACTTCAGACAAATTACGCAATGAATCTTTGAAAGTCGACAATAGAACTATTGCTTTAGATTCATCACACAATGCGTCTGCAAAAATTAATGGAAGTCTTAATATAACTTTATATATAACAGCCGTCAACCTGAGGAATGGACGGCTGGGAAATCAAATGTTCAGATATGCATCGTTACTTGGTATTGCTCGACATCAAGGGAGGCAACTGTTTGTTGCACCTGGCTCGGAACTCCAGGATACTTTTAAGATTCAACATGTGGGTGTCAAAGAAGAGTCCAAAGGGTAAGTTTCATGAAGAAGGAAAATTATATCTCTCTTTATTTGTTCATTTAAAACAAAAAAAAAGAAAGAAAGAAAAGTAGCATATACTTGGAATAGGGGAGTGACTTCACTGTAATAGGGGAGTGACTTCACTGTAATAGGGGAGTGACTTCACTGTAATAGGTTTAGCTATTTCAGATTGAATGATCAGTTCTGTTTTCTCGCTACGTCTGCCTTCCCTAACTCAAAAGTAGAGTCAGGTGCCCATTTACAGCTGGGTAGACTAGAGGGTGAAGCTACCAAGATTTGAACCTGATAGTCTGCCCCGAGAAGCAAGCGCTCCAAACCACTCTGTTAGTCGGACTAGATCATGGGTACTTGACCTGTGGTCGATGTGGTCTGTGAATTAAGTCTAGGAGGTCCTGGTACATAACCTAAAATTTAAAATGTAACTTTTTTTTTTTATTACGCTTTTATGTACATCTTTGTCCAAGAAGAGGTCCATAACCGTCATCGGACAATGAAAGGGGTCCGTGGCGCAAAACAGGTGAAAAACCCCTCGGCTAGATGACTTTTGAGCCATTTCTATAGATTACCTGAATGTTGGTGTTCGCTCTGGGTAAGTTTTGTCGTGGCTGCGTCACTGCTGATAGTCACTGATAAACATTGCCTCGAAAAAGAAAGCACTCTAGACAGTCTGCCAATTGAACTCTAATCAAGTGGCGTAACTACCGCAATGGTGTACCGGGCACGTACGGGGGGAACACTAGATTCGTGTTAGTTTCCTTGTTTCTGTATTTAAACGGCAGAGGGCATGTCCCAATTTGGGAGACATTGATGAAAGTGATAAAGAAGGCAAGGACATATTTTGACACATAACAAGAGGACCTGGCATAAGTGTGTTGATGTTGAATTTTAATGATGATAATGAAGAAAGTAAGTAGGCCTAGTTACATTTTTATAAAGAATTGTCGTATATCGATTCAAGTTGTTCATTACATAAAGAGGGCCCCTCACTTATTATGTGCCCGGGGACCTCTCACATTGTCGTTACGCCGCAGCTGTAATAGTCCGTTATGCTAGGTGAATATAGAGCCATTTATTTAGAATATAAGTATATAAACCAAAAAAACGGTATTGAATCAGTTCTACAAATAACGGTTCACATGAAACCGTTATTTGTAGAACTGATTCAATACCGTTTTATTGGTTATATACTTATATTCCTTACCAGTTTTACAGCAGCCCCTTAATTCATTTATTTAGAACCTCTGAATGGTAGTGTTCACTCGTAGAAGTTTTATCGCGGCTACGTCACTGCTGATAGTCAGTAATAAATTTATAATTTTTTTTTTAAATCCAACATTTCTTTAGCAGCAACGTTTCCCAAAGTGTAAATTAATATGAAACAAACATAAAGGTATGTTTTCAGGCACTCGTAAGAAATAAAGAAGTAGAACACTAGACAACAGAAAAACAACAGACATGAGTGGCTTACCCAGGATTTGAACACTGGACCTTCCGTGCGACAACCCCGCCTAGCTATGCAAGCGAATCACACTATCCTCCCTGCCATCTACGCATCACCAAAAAATGATGCTTTGATGACAGGTCAATAGTGCGAACCGAAAGACATAACACCGGAAGTCCACCATGGACAGTAGGGCCTATTAATGACGCAATCACTTCTGTTGTTTCCCTATCAGACAGCATAGGCCAGTCCACACAAGACAAAGAGACCTTAATACTGTGTCCAGTACATGATAGTAGACTTAGAAGTGTAAAACGCGTTGACTCAGCTATAAATAAGCAAAGGTAACGAGAACAGGAACTGATCACTCCCTCTTCGTAAAGCTGGACCTAGCGTAGTGAAGTCTCTATCATATCACTACCTCCGTCTGTATCTGCTTTGGGATTATCTGTACCTTTTTATTATATATATATATCTTCTTCTTCCTCGTTCGTCCTGAAAAGGACGCTGGTTGCGTTGTGTCTATTTACAGTGGAGCTGCGATATCTGCGCCTTTCGGCCGGCACATCCGACTTCAGCACGGCATTTTTTGGGACCGGGTTTGCCTTCCCTCTTCGATCCCTACTCTCTCAGCCAGACTGCAGTGATGCAGCCTGTTTCCAGGACCACTACGTGGAGGTGGAGTAGGGTCTTGGTCAGCTCTGGTTCGCTGACCCTGAAGCAAGCAGTCAAGCTATGGGTCGCTGACTGCATTCCCTATTGCTGCGTCTTTGGGTCACATAGATATGTATGTGTATATATATATATAAATATATATAAATATATTTATATATATATATATATATATTTATATATATTTATATATATAAATATATATAAATATATATAAATATATATATATATATATATATATATATATATATATATATATATATATATATATATATATATATATATATATATATATATATATATATATATATATATATATATATATATATATATATATATATATGTAGGGTGATTGAAAAATCTCTTCCTATTTTTATACCCTCACGTATATCCATCCGACATGCCCAAACAATAACCTACACTACACCTGTCATTTGACAAATACAGTTTTATTTGTTATTCCCTGAAACAAAATAAAATATGAACTGATCAATAAACTTCAGTGACATGATATCTAAAATGACTTCTTGCTATGAAATCATGTGTCGAACAAACAGGATCTCTTACTGAGTTGCAATGTTAATATTACATTGCATTTTCTGTAATAAAATGGCATATTGTCTTTATTTATAACGTTTGTTTCATATAAACTGGAGCCGCGATAGTGCACTGGCTTCCTAACTCTGTGGTCCATGGTTCGATCCCCAGTTGAGGTGAGAATTTTTAGACAGAAAACGGCTCCGGGGTCGACCCAGCCTCATGAATTGGGTACCAGGGCAACTCTGGGAAGGTTAAGGCCACATCACCCCTAATGTGCCGACGGTCAAGAAAATATGGGCCTAACAGCATATTCCCACTATGCCTCTATGGGCGTGTAACGGGATGCTTCATATAAACTAGTCGGATGGGCGGAAGGAATAATAATTTAAAAATAGGAAGTAACTTATATATATATATATATATATATATATATATATATATATATATATATATATATATATATAGCTTAGACACATATATATATATATATACGTATTGCCTATATCACTATATTACATATATGCTACTTTAGATAACATAGTGCCACTAAAATTACCCCGAAAATGATCTTCGCCCGACAGGGATAAGCGATTATCTTAAAGTTTGGGAAACACTGTGTTTTGGTGCTATAGCCCACTTCTTGTATTGACTGCATGTCTTGCCTTACAGTGAAGAGAGCGACGCAGCTCATAGTTATCAGATCGGCAAGGAAGGATCTAGGCAGATGTTGCGATAACAAACTTAACTTTATGACATCGGGGTCACCGGGAGTTGTAACTAACAGCACCGTG
Organism: Oreohelix idahoensis; assembly: GCA_024509875.1. NCBI lineage: Eukaryota > Metazoa > Mollusca > Gastropoda > Stylommatophora > Oreohelicidae > Oreohelix > Oreohelix idahoensis. The sequence goes on from JAMPIV010005957.1 coordinate 266,965, forward strand.
GAAACAGGAAGTTGTCGAGCGACATGATCGCCTACACCACTGGGCACAGCATTGAGGAAGTAATATAAAGTGTAATATATATATATATATATATATATATATAGTACGTTAGTACTTGCTACTTGCCCATTACCACTTAACTCTTTCCATCCCACGAAACGTACACGCGTGCCACCATTTGGTATATTATTCTCTCAATGGTCGACTGTCACGTTCTTTGGACATAGAAACAAACAAAGAAGGAAAGCCCGAGAATGGTAAATAATAAACATTAATGGCTGTGTCGCATGCGTTCGTGAGAAATAAAGGAGCGAGTGCTGAGTTGGCAGTGTTGTTAGTCATGATTCATCTCAATAGCGGGGTGGTTGCGACGTTCGGATAGTCATGTGTTCGAGTTCTCGGAAAGCCTATCCCTTTTCTGCTGACCAGTTTTCTACTTTATTTCTCTTTGGTTATACAGGAAACCCCCCCCCCCCCCCCCCCCCCCCTCCCCCCCCCCCCCTTCCCTTTCCCCGCTTAACGCTGTGTTAATTCATTCTTGAAAAACCGAGCGCTAAACGAAAAAGTGCTAAACGGAAATTGATTTCCAATAAAAAATTAATACATAATAAATAAGTTCGTTCCCAAGGTCCGGAAAGCTGTATTAAAAATAAGTAAAAGTGATACAAAACAAAAACTAAATATTTAACATTTATTAACCACATTTGATAATGACACATTGAACACACAAACGGGACCCAAAGATAAGAGAACGCAGCCAGCGACTCATAGCTTGACTGCCTGCGTCAGGACCAGCGAATCAGAGCTGGTCAAGACCGCACTCCACCTCCACGTGGTGGTCCTGGAAACAGTCTGCATCACTGCAGTCTGGCTGAGCGAGTGTGGATCGCAATGGGAAGGCAAACCCGGTCCTAAAAAATGCCGTGCAGAAGTCGGATGTGTCGACCGAAAGGTGCAGATATCACAGCTTAGGCGTAAACAGACACAACGCAACCACCGTCCTTTTCAGGACGAACGAGGAAGAAGAAGAACACACAAACTATATTATTTATGCTCTGTACTTAAAAAAAAATATTTAAATATATAATAAAAAGGGGGAGCAAAGAATAGTAACACTGTTCCCTGCCAAGCATGTCGTAGAAAGCGACTAAGGAGGGTTGGGCATGGGCCGGTTACCCCATCCTGTAAAAAATTTAAACCACAAAAAACTTCAACAAATATGGACAAGTCAATTAAAGAAAATAAAACACAGCCATCCAAGACAGGGGAAGGTCCTCTCGCAGGGAGGCGTATGATGCAACATAGAGAAAGCCGAAAGGAGTCTGTGTTACTGACTAACCTTCTTTCTTCTAGGAGAACTTCCAGATTTGGCACCTGGAATGTTCGGACATTAAACGAACAAGGGAAAGTGGCACAAGTAGCAGCAGAGATGAGGGAATATAAAATCGAGGTTCTAGGACTGTGTGAAACAAAGTGGAAGGGGGTAGACAGGAAGAAACTCATCACAGGTGAATTGGTGCTGTCCTCAGGACATGAAGACGAAAGTTCACACCACAGTGAATGGGTAGCTCTTATGTTATCTAAAGAAGCACAGAAAGCACTCATTGAATGGGAAGCCGTTGGATCCAGAATAATAACAGCTACTTTTAAAACAGCTAAAAAGAAAATAAATGTAAATGTCATCCAATGTTATGCACCAACTAATGACAAAGAAGAGTCTGTGAAAGAAGCATTTTAAACTAGACTACAGGAAATTATGGAAAAAGTAAAAAGAAGAGCCATCACAATTTTGATGGGTGACATGAATGCAAAGATAGGTACAGTCAACACCGGCTTTGAAGAAGTCATGGGAAAACAGGGGCTAGGAATAATGAATGGTGTAATGGCTACGGCGTTGTACTGTCGACCAGGTTTTCGTGGTTCAAACCCGGGCGTCAGCGTTTGAAGGAATGTTTACGGCCGGAAATTTGAATGAATAACCTGAACGGCTCCTGCACATAAATCTCGTGTGGATGAATAGGAGCGAAGCTCCTGACCGGGTTGGAAGGAAAGTCCACTGACCCCCCAGCCTGGCATTGACATGTCATTGGACCAAAAGAGCTGGAAAGCTCGAGTGCCGCTGGTTAGAAAAAAAAGAAAAGAATGAAAATGGGGAACTATTCTCAAACTTCTGTGCTTCAAATCAACTGGCTATAGGGGGGAAGCATGTTTCCACATAAGAGAATACACAAGGCAACATGGATATCACCAGACCATAGAACAGAAAATGTAGATCATCATTGCAGGATTAAAGGTATATAAATGAGCAGATGTGGCATCAGATCACCACCTTCTGATAGCCAAAGTAAAAATGAAACTCACGAGATATGCAACAATGCAAAATTATAGACAACAATTTAATGTAGGACATCTAATAAATCAAGAAACAAGAGACAAATTTGCGGTCACAATATCCAACAAATTCCAAGTGCTCCAACAGCTGGAAGATGTAGAGAATACAGAAGACTATTGGCAGCAAATCAAAACGGTATGGAATAAGACATGTGAAGAAATCCTGGGGAAAAGAGAACGACAACAAAAAGCATGGATAACAACAGAAACCAACATTAAGATAAAGGACAGAAAAACAAGAAAGCAGATTTAAACACAAGCAAAACCAGAAGATCCAAAGCCAAGGCTCAAGAAGTGTACACAGAAGCAAACAAAGAAGTAAAAAGAAGTATCAAAAGAGACAAGAGGGAGTATATTGAGGAGTTGGCAAGAGAGGCAGAAGATGCTGCAGCCAAAGGAAATATGAGAGAACTGTATAACAGCACAAAGAAGCTAACAGGGAAATACAAGCAAACAAGTTGCCTCATAAAAGACAAGAATGGAAAACTGCTCAACAATATACAATAGCAAATGAAGAGGTGGACCTTCTCAATAGACCAGCTCCACAACCAGCCCCCCCCCCCCCCCCCCCCCCCCCCCCGGACATCCAGCCAGCAGAAGAAGAGCTACAATTTAACTGTGAAAGACCAGCGAAGGAAGAAATAAAGAAAGCCATAAAGCTTTTAAGAGATGGACCTGATGGCATTCCAGCAGAGGCCATCAAAGCAGATATCGACACGGCTCCAGAGATGTTATATAAATTACTTGGTAGAGGAATAATGTTACTATCAGTGCCAGGAAAAGTATTAAATAGGATTATCCTTGAGAGATTAAAAGAGTTCACAGACAAGAAACTGAGAGATGAACAAGCAGGTTTTCGACAAAACAGATCCTGTACAGACCAGATAGCCACTTTGAGAATAATAGTTGAACAAAGTCTGGAATGGAATTCACCATTATACATCGGATTTGTGGACTACGAAAATGCATTTGACAGTGAAGACAGAGAATGGAAATTGATGAGGCATTATGGAGTTCCCCTGAAGATCATTAATTTAATAAAGAAAACATATGAAGACATGACATGCTGTGATAAACGAGCGCAAAGGCCTTTTTGCTCCATCTTTTCCTACATTTTTCATATTGTATTTTCTCCGACATTTGCTCTTTCATCCCATATTTGCGACCCACATTTGCTATTTCATCGTTGTGATTACTCGCGACCGGTATCTAGAGAACCACATTTGTTCTTTCATCGGGGGAAATAAAAGTCCTTTGATTGAGTCCCCATGCCTGACATTATCGTTTGAAGCCCACATTGCATCGTGATAAATCTGGTGAAAACAAATCTGGTCATCCTAATCAAACATCTGGGCATGCTGTAATTTCTGTGACACCACATTGGACGCCCAGATTGGCCAGGGGAAAACGTCTCATGCTGTAATGGTGTTATCTTTGGTCGGCCGCGGTTCAGACAAGCGTTGGTTTACCACATTGGACGCCCAGCTTGGCCAGGGGAAAAAGCCGGGGTACCACATTGGACGCCCACCATGGCCAGGTGAACAATAAACAATCAGAGGTCAAATCACACCCACGTTTAGATATAATACCGCGTAGCTTGCTAGAAGAAGCAGTTCAGTTTTGTGAGGCAGAGATTAAATCCCTATACGCCTAGCCTAAAGCACGTGTTTATTCAGAGTGGATGATAATTCAGTTCTGTGATTAATTGTGTTCTTAAAGGATTTTGCGAAGGGAAAAGAAGTTCATCAGAAGTCTGAGTCTACACGCAACGTGTCTGACGTCTAACCAGAAATAAGTTATCAAAAACGGACATTTGGCTAGCAGAATTCGCCATAGGACATCTTTCATTCCTCAATTAAAAAGGAATATTGTCTCACCCACAAGTCAGAAGGTGGACGCAGCATTTTTCGTCACCATATACTGCTTGCTCACAAGTTCAATACAGAGTTATCACAAGTTCAATACAGAGTCATCATAAATTCAAATCACTCGAAATATCATTATTATCTGAAGTCAAGCAAAAGAGCTCAAAAGAGGAATCGCATATTTATAGCAAGGGCAACACCCTCTTAAGCGCATTCTATGAAGCAGACTATATATATATTTTATGAATCACGACTACATATGCAAGGTTATGAGTCTACATATCACTAACATTTCGTGAAAATATCCAGTCTGACCAGTACCCTCGGGAGATTAGACAACAGACCTTTTGTTCATATGACAGCTATTAACTGTTGATCAACACTACAGAGATATACTCAAACAGTGAAGGAATATACATAGATATCTCGTCAGCGTTCTCCGTACGACAACAGTTGTCATCAGAACGTCCTCAGCTTAGAGATACTCCACTCGACATAACGTATAACAACTTGAGACATTTTATGCATACATGTGAATCCTCATATCTAGGAGAAGCATTTAGAGACACATGGACTGTGTAGAGTACTCACCATTTTGGTAACACGTATCATATCACATCATCATTTCACTTTACACCAGTTCATTCTTAATTAACTATTACTTAATTAACTGCAATTTTATTATCTCATCTGTGCGTTTTGTGTGAATCGTCTTTCACCATCATCACGTTCTAACCATTACTAACCCTATATGTGTGGATATTTCATTAATAAACCCAACGATCGTTTGATCATTATCTAGTTTGTTAATGTATCACTCGTGCTGTCGGTGTTACATATTCACCTATAGGAACCTTTCTCTACTCAGATGAGGTTGGGGGCTTTTTCTTTACGGGATCTAAGGGCAGAAGCTAAGGTCGTGGGGAAACAGAACTCTTTCCGTAATTAATTAGAAAACACTGTCTAGTGGAAAGCATTCGCATTCCTGTCTTCTTGTCCCTATCTCGAATAGGTCTTTTTTTTCTTTCTTAACGAGCCAATTTCTAGAGACCTTATATCTAATATCTCATAGACTATTCCTGGCAAAAGCTACTGTCGTAGTTGCCCCAGTGACTCACCACACGACACATGCAGAGTTCTTCATGAAGGACAGCTTACAGAATCTTTTGGGATAAGAACAGGAGTACGACAGGGATGCCTCTTGTCTCCATTTCTTTTCTTATTAGCAATAGACTGGGTTATGAGAACATCAACAACAGAAATGGAATCCAGTGAACTCTGACCAAGCAGTTGGATGATCTGTCCCATCACCGTAATCAGATGCAGGACAAATTGAAAACACTTGATGAGAGGTCACAGCAATTGGGTCTGAAAATACACAGGGAAAAGACAAAGATAATGAGAATAAATGCAGGTAATGAAAACAGGGTTGAACTTGAAGAAGCACCAATAGAAGATGTAGAATCGTACACATATCTTGGCAGCAATATAGACAAAGTTGGAGGGACAGACAGTGATATCAAAATAAGAATACAAAAAGCAAGAGGAGCTTTCATTGCATTGGGAAATATATGGAGATCAAGAGAAATCGGATCCAACACGAAAATAAGAATCTTCAACTCAAATGTGAAGTCAGTCCTATTGTATGGCTCTGAGACATGGAGAACAACAAAGACAACAGCCAAAAAGCTACAGACTTTCATAAATGGGTGCTTGCGTAGAATAGTGGGATTAAAATGGTATGACAAGGTTACCAACGTGGAACTGAGGACAAGAACTAGACAAGTGCCAGTGGAACAGGAGATGAGAAGAAGACGATGGCGATGGATAGGACACACACTGAGGAAACCTGTTGATAGCATTACAAGGCAGTCCTTGTTCTGGAACCCCCAGGGCAAGAGAGGCAGAGGTAGACCAAGAAGAACATGGAGAAGAGAGCTGGAAACAGAGATGAAAATGATAAGGAGAACGTGGAAAGAACTTGAGATGATGGCACGTGACAGGAGGACTTGGCATGTATTTGTTGAAGGCCTATGCTTCTTTGGGAGTGGAGGGTTATGAATGATGAATGATTAGAAATATGTCACTTACTGTTGCCTCCTAGAAATATGTCACTTACTGTTGCCTCCTAGAAATATGCCATGGACTCGGGGGCCACATGGCCCACGTTGAGAACCACTGGTGTAGGCGATCATGCCTCGCCACAACTTCCCGTCTTTAGTGCTGTTCATCAATTCTGTTGTTGAACTCTTTCCATGCCGTGATGTCAGACTGTCCAGTATCTTTTCCCTTTGTTGTTATCTATCATTATTTCATTCATTATGTCCTGTTGTCACTGTATGATCATGCTTTCGTCTTCTCATAACATGTCAGAAAACCGTTAGAAAGCCAGAAGAAAGTCGATTGACTTCGTTTAACAGGAAGAATAAGCTTTTTTTCTGTCTTGCGCATTGACCTCTTCCATCAGATCTTCATTACTCCATCCAGCAGGTCCATGGTCATGTGATCAATCATCCGTAAAACCACGTTTTAGAAGGCTATGCTGCTTTTCCTACTTGTTTACTAATTGTCATTGACTCACTTCCGTATGTCGGGACTGGTTCTATATAACACAGAAGAAATCTCATTCTTACTTCCAATGTCAGAGAGTCGTTGCATAAAATACTTATAAAGACAGCTGTTTCAAATATACTACCAATGCCTTGGCTAGTTGCAGTTAGGGTTGATTATTGGCTTCCGGGGCATGTGTTTTGACATAGTGTGCTGTCATGTTTTGCTTATGTAATTCACTCCTAGATCCGTCGGTTGGTTAGTTTCCATTTCAGTTCTCTTTCATTATAAAGTTATGTTCCCGTACTGCCTGTTGCTAATGATTCATTTTATTTTACAATGCACTTCACACATGTGATGTATATGCTATGCATCAAAGATCAATATATAAAAGTGGCGACTACTATTTTATAGCTAGGTCCTTATAGTCTGGGATGCCATTGTGATAAATTTAACCGTGATACAACGTTAAAATATCTCCAAAGATAAAATGTAGGGATAAAAATAATGCGTAAGCTACTAGAAGACATGATCGCCCATGCCGCGGTTCACTACCCGCCATGGAAACTAACTTGTTAGACGTGAAGACAAAATGTTTACCCTTGGAGACGGGAGGGAACGGAGATCAAAAAGAAAAAATATGACTGAACACGTGCTTGAAACTAGCAAGGCTAAAATGACGCAATTGGTGGGGAAAGGAAAAAAATTCACGTCCCCAAGTTGACACAATGTAAAGAAATGAACAAAAGGGACCTTAGCTATTATACGCAACAGTCATTTCTTGGACGCTTTTACGATACTGAGTCCTTTTATTTGAATTCAGCGGCAAACGCATTTCAGAAGATGCTCGAACATATTTAAAAAAAAAACAACTAACCTTAAAAAAGTATCTTTTTCTTAATAATAATGTTAGGAATATAAAAACTAGCTAGTCGGATAGACCATCTTGAGCAGAGAAATAATATGCTTTCATTTATACAGACGGATAGATAATAATGAAGATATTGACAAAAGACTGTGTTGTTCATAACAGACGAGCGACTGCACTGTTAAAAAAATGTCACTAATTTTCAAAAATTACGGCATTGAGACTCAAGTGCTAAAATCTAGTTAGAATGAAAGAGAGGGGGAAATAGTGGAAAATTGTGGCTAAAAATAACTTTAGAGACCGATTCGTGTAAAAAGGCATGTAGAACCAAGCGTGTTTTTTATGAAAAAGCAAGTAGAGACAGACGGACCAACAGACAATAATACATACTTGACTGAGGTATGACTGAATTGACTTTTGGTAGGAGGTTTGAAATTTGAAAGGGGGAAAGTCGGTGATTGGCCACAGATAATCATATTATCGGCGCACAGACGCGCATTTTTGCCATTCAACAATAAATTGTCCAGTAGTAGACACAGTAATTCTTCAGTGGTGTATTTCCCAGAAGCTAATTGCCATATTTAGAGGGACGCCATACTAGAGCCAGCAGCTCAGCTGAGTTTTGCTAGAATATAACTGTGTTCTCTATTCATAATTCTGGTAAGAATGAAAGTATTTCTTGTATATTTTAATATTGTTTAATGTTTCGAGTGATTTGATACTGCCATATCAAAATCTATCCCTTACAACAAGTAAGGATTCGCTCTAGATCCCCAGCCCAAGTTCAGGGTCTAGAGACAAACAAAATACATAAACGCCAGCAAGGATTATGAAGGGCGGATCAAGTGTTGAGATCATTGGAACATATCACCTATCTTATTCAATAGCAGGAAGCTAATGAACATATTTCAGAATATGTAGTCTTGGGGAACTAGTACTATGTGAAACCAACTTGGTAAGATGTGCTGTATGGTCAGAGAGATCTGACCCCGTCTATGTGGTGTTGTTGTGTAGTGTTGTGTGCAGAAGTGGCTCAGGAGGTAGAGTTCTGACACATGACCCAATACTTTTGTTGCAGAAGTGTGAGTTTCTGTTTGGCACCAAAGTGGTGTCAAATGCTGTGTTGATAAATACAAGTGTGGACCAGTGCAGTCTAGTATTTTGTCAGAGCAGCCTTATATTGCCCCCAAGCACGGAGAGGTGGGGCCACCAGATTCCAGCACCAGAACTACTCAGTCAAGATACGTGAGCGTCTGGCCTGCTGGACCTTCACCAACTTATTTACTAACTAACACACCAACTATATTACCATCACTAGAACCCACAAAATTTTGGGAAATAAAACTTGTATTACTCCCATCAGTGAATGGACAATGTTTGGTAGTCATAGACAGGGAGTGATGATATCACCCCAACAGCATATATAGAAATAAGTTCTCCTGGGACTATCTTAAGATAATTACTATTAACCAGTCATTTGAAATACATATGTACACATTTTCTAGTTTATTATGACATATATTCATGCATTTCATTCATAATTTCAAAATCTTTCATATGTTCTGACCAAAATAAAACCTTGGTTCAGAACAAATAAACTTAAAGAAAATTTAATATCAAAATTTAAACAGCTTGAGTTAGTTCAGTGTATTATAAATTTTATTAATATTATTAGACTTATTAAATATCTGTGTGTGTATATGTAATCTACCATAACACATTACATATCAGTACCCTAAATTTTTTAACGTAGCCACATTCATTAGTAAAAAAGATATGTGTGAGGTCGTAAGTGGTAGCAAGAAGGGCCTTCTGTAAATTCACAGCTACATTTATCTCAGGAGCCTTCACAGCTGACCTCATTATTCACACTAGGTAATATCACAACCATACAGTACCATCAAACCCACTACATATATTGGGGTCTTGTCCAGGGATAATTAGCTTATCAGTAATATTAGGATCTCCTGGTGGGAGAATTAAATTAGGGGGACAAATTGTAAAAATTAAAAGTGTCCCTTAAAATAAAAGTTGGTGAATCTTCACAGCCAGTGGTAGTTAATTGATTAATTAATTAATTAGAATTACTTTAGTTATTAATTGGTTAGAGATTTATCTTGCTCATTGCTAAATTGTCTAAAAAGTATGGCGGAGCTGGCAAAGTTCAGATCAGCTGCTGTGCTAACGGCGAAGGATATGGGAATGGATGGTCAGGGTTTAATACAATACGTAACTGCAGAATGTGATAAGTATATTGAAAGGGAAGATAGGAGGTTAGCTGAAGAGAAGAGGTTACAAATTGAGGCTGATAGAGAACTTAAGAGGCTGCAGATTGAGGCAGAAGATAAAAGATTGACTGCCGAAAGGGAGGCAGAAGAAAAACGACAGCAAAGGGAGGCAGCAGAAAAAAAGGCCGAAAGGGAAGCAGAAGATAAAAGATTGACTGCCGAAAGGGAGGCAGAAGAAAAACGACAGCAAAGGGAGGCAGAAGATAGAAGGTTGCAAAGGGAGCACGAATTACGACTAAGGGAGCTGGAATTACAAGGCCATGCTCCTGAAAATGGTGCCAGCCCTTTTGCCTCAGATGCTACGCCTAGTCAGGGAGCCTCAACATCAGCTATGGGGTTTCATCTAGACCATTTTGTTGAGAAAGACGATGACATAGAGGGGTACCTCAGTCGTTTTGAATTATTAGCTACTACATATGGGTTAGAGAGAGAGAGGTGGAGTTTAAAGTTATCACAGGGACTGAGAGGTACTTCTTATGAAGTCTTCGCAAAAATGAACAGAGAAGACCAAGACAATTATGACATGTTAAAGCAGGCTTTGTTGTTAAGATACGAAAAAATGGTGAATTTTATCGTAAGAAATTTAGAAATGCCAAACTGTTGTCTGGGGAGACATACCACCAATTCTCTGCCAGACTGGAAACCTATTTGGAGAAATGGACTGCTCTGGGGAAGACCCGAGATCTTAAAGAGATGATCATGATAGAGCAATTGAGAGAGTCCATGGCTCCAGACTTGAGAAAATTTCTCATGGAACAAGGTGCAGAGAGGTTGGGGGAGGTTTTAAATGTCGCTGAGAGGTATCGGGCAGCCCAGGCAGAGGTAAGTGGTGCTAAAAAGAAGCACATAGACAATTTTAAAGCTCCACAGCAATTTAATAAATTTGGTAATAGAGAACAGGGTAATAAAGGTAGGACAAACCTTGAACGGCCAAGAAATGACTATCGTGACAGAAACTCACAGTTCAATGACCAAAAATACAATGAAAGAAAACCGTTGAACCAAGGAAAAAGATGGTGCAAATGGTGCAAGAAAGATAACCATAACACCGAATTTTGTAGAAGGAAACCTTCAAACATTGCTGCAATGAAGTCGGGGACTCAAAGATTAAAGGTTAATCCTAATGGACAGCAGGAACCTTATCACCCCCCAGTTTGTGAGGATGTTATTTGTAATGGGGTCACCACAAGGTGCCTTTATGATACAGGTTTGGATTATGATTCAGTTGTGAAGTCTAGCCTAGTGGACCCAAGTCAGTATACCACAGAAACAGTGGAAATACAAGGGGCGACTAAGGACATACCACTCATGACACTTCCCATCGCAAGGATAACGGTGAAAACTCGCTATGTGGAAGGAGAAATCAGAGCAGCAGTGATAGATGAACCAATCTACCCTCTGATATTGGGGTGTAGATACGTCTTCTTGGGGAATCCCGAGAGACCTGTGATCATGGCGACAGTGCAGACCAGGTCACAGAAAAAAGAGGGAGAAGGTGAACCTATAAATGCTCATCCAGAGGAGATGAGGAAGGTGCAGGCTGAGGATAAGACCCTTAAGCCATGTTTCAAAAAATTGCCCAAATGCCACACACCTCCAAGCAAGGGAGAATACTTTATGAAGAACAAACTATTATATAGGAAGGCCGGAACTGGAACAAATGGTCACAACCAGCTGGTTCTTCCCACTTCATATAGGGATAAAGTGATGGAACTCGGGCATGAGATTCCCTTCAGTGGTCACATGGGGATCAGCGCCACAGGACAGCGTATAGCTTGTCATTACTTCTGGCCAGGGATAACGGAGGATATAAAAAGATATGTCAAATCCTGCCCAGAATGTCAACGGGTAGCTCCAAAGCATTGGACTGCTCCTGCAACTCTAGGGGAAATGCCCATAGTGGGAACACCTTTTGAGAGGGTTGCAGTGGATATTGTGGGACCTCTCACTCGGACCAAGAGGAGGAACAGTTACATCCTTACTCTGGTGGACACTTGTTCTATGTGGGGAGAGGCGGTAGCCCTGCCATCAATTGATTCAAACATGTAGCAGAGGCACTACTTACAATATTCACCCGATTAGGATTCCCGCATCAAATCTTGACTGATAATGGCTCACAGTTCAAGGGGAAACTAACGGAAGAAGTTTTTTAAGCTATTTCAAGCCAGACACTTTCATTGTAGTCCGTACCATCCTCAAGGGAACGGCCAGGTAGAGAGGTTCAATGGGACTCTCATTTCTATCCTGAGGAAGCTGGCACACGACGAAAAACCGGATCTATGGGATCAATTCCTG